>OMLC01000897.1:0-13148 GCA_900302585.1 Regalecus glesne
CCCCCATTACCCACACCTCTCAACATTAAGGTAAATAAGGGACCTCTATCGGCGCACCAACGCACACGGGCCGCTGAGCAGAGATGCATGTTTGTGTTGTTTTCTTCCCGAGACCCTGCTCGTTTATCTTGGCTGTCAGGTAAAGGGCAGACTCCGAGGAAGGTGAAAGTCTGTCTTTCCTCCCTCCTCCCTTTTGTTTCAATAAAGCTGCAGCTGTTTCCATAGGAACGGCTGGACAACATTATAGGGGACGACATTGATGAGAGAGTGAGGTCTGGTCTTGGGGCATCCCGTGGCATAGCTCATTGTTGTCGGAAGCACTTGTGTCTGAGCCCCCCAAATGAAAGAGCTCTTTAGATTAATTCTCCGGGGGGGGGCTGCTGTCCCCGACCTTTTACGGAGGTAAGTTAGATTAATGAGACTGTATTAACACATGGCTCTCCATTTAGGTCAGGAGTTTAACACTTGCTTCCCTCTGATGAAGTCCTATGAGGGTGCAAACCCACCGGATGGGCCACAGGGATGCAGCGGTAAGGGCGATTGCCTCACAGCAACAAGGTCCTCGGTCTGAATCCCGTCCTGCGTCCTCTCCGGATGGAGTTCGTTTACCCTCCCCCGTGTCAGCGTGGGTTCCCCCGACCATCAAATAGACATGCATGTTGGGGTCAATACGCCTGCCTGTGCCCCTGAGCAAGGCAGTAGGAAAAAGAACCGGAGTTGGTCCCCAGATCCAGCAGTCACTCGCTGCTCCTATGCAATATGGTGGATTGACTCGTTTTAGACTTGGAGGCACACACCGCAGTCCAAAAGGAGGGAATAGATGCAGAGAACAACTTTTGTTGCATGTACAAATGAATGGAGCTTCTTCTGCCGGTAAACAGCAATGCAGGAGTCCAGCGAAGGTGAGCCGGTTTTGATCAGAACATAGCAAGTTGTGCAGTTCAGGGTTCGAGGAACGCTCAGTATTTCAATATGACCTGCTGAAATAATAAATCACAGGACAGGGGGAAGAGGAGCTGTTAACCAAAGACTGTCCACACCCTGCATGAAAACTATCAAATTACCCAGGATCCCCGGCAAGCTAAGAGTGCACAAAGTCAGGAAGAACCACATTGCACTGCTGGTGAATATTTAATGCTCGCTCTATTTTTCTCTTTGTGGCAGCAAACGTGGGGCGTGTTAAGCCAACAAACGAGGTGAAGAATCAGGAGAGGACAAGTTGGTGCTGCACATGCTGTCAGAGGCATGTGGTTGTGCGACATATCCAAAACGTGTGATACCGAGATATGGGTGACGCTGTTTCCTGCCAGACTCCTGCTAAAGGAAAATAGGCAGTCTTTTTCATATATGCGAGGCAGAACTCCAAAGTGGATGTGGCCGATCGAACCATGATTCCCAGTCAACCTGAAATTAGCCACAAGTCAAATGACAAGAAAACAGAGAAAAGAATAGCAGGGGAGGAAAACGAATTTCAGATTTAGTGCTGTTGCCTGGAGACCCGCTACTCAGTATAGTTTTGTGTTCTTAGCATTCTATTTGTAACCAGCTGCATTTATTTTGATTGATTTCCTTACTGATTTTTTCCTGTGATTTAGCCTGAATTCCTGTAGATTAATTTTAATTAACATAAGCGGTTTCGATTGGCCTCTCCCCGTGGTGTCCCAGGATTGGCCAGCACCCCAAGCTTTGGTTCTAATAATTAGAGCCACGGCTGTTAAATAACAGGCCATTAGGAGTGTTGAGTCGGTGTGTTATTTGAAATTCAGTGGTGTTTTCTCTCCTGCAGTCATACTACTACTGTGTATGTCATTGAGCACTTGGCTACCCGTTACTCCAAGTAGAAGTGCTCTAGCATCAGTGTAGAGTCAGCATAGCATCTTCCGCGTCTCCTCAGCTCGTCGGATGAAGACTCAGGCGGACGAAGATGGAGTTTTCCTGTGGGACTTCTCCAAGAAAGGATGACGAGGGAGGTGACCTCCTCCTTATAGCTAACTTCATCCTGTTACCCAACGTACTATCATGTGGTTTCTCCCTATCCCCGTCTCTGTCTCCTCTTCTCCATGCCAGCATGCCAGTATGGCAGCAATCCCTTCAACCTGATCTCCCCTCCCAGGGCTACCAGCATGCCAGTTACCAAAACTGGGGGTTTGTGGAATTGCCAATCTTCAGTGAAGAAGGCCGACTTCTAATCTGCCCATACATATAGTCAGGGCCTCCGATTCCTGGTGCTCACTGAGACCCGGATTTCACCAAAGACTTCCTCCAGCCCTGCTGCCCTACCTGCAGCTTACAGCTTCACCTGAACACCCAGATCTACTGGGAAAGGTGGTGGCACTGGCCTCCTGGCCTGCCCATCTTAGGAGACAAGTATAGTATCAATACCTAACCTCAATATTTCTTCCTTTGAATATCATGCCATATCAGTATGTAGCCAATTAAGATTAGCATTATTGTTCTCTATCGCCCCCCCCAGGTTTCCTTTGGCCACTCTCATGATGAGGTTGACATTCTGTTGAGCTCCTTCCCAGAGGACAGCATCCCCATAGTTCTGCTGGGGGACTTCAATTTACCTGATCCCTCTTCTTCTGTGATCTTCCTACTGGCATCGTTCGACCTGCCCCTCCCTGTCACACCTCCCACCCAACAAGGCTGGCAACTCCCTCGACCTGGTACTCCCCAGAAACTAACACTGTCAACACCACGTTAACACCTCTCCATGTATCAGATCATTATTTTACCTCGTTTCCCCTTCCTCTCAGTCTAAACCATCAACCATCTGTTCCACTTCACAATGTTTCATTTGGATGTAACCTCCGCTCCTCAGCCCCCGATACCCTCTCCTCTTAGGTCCTTTCCACTCTACCTTCGAGTAAGTCTGTCTTTGTTCTCTCCAATAAGATTGAGGCTGCTGCAATTAACCCCCGGAAACTGTTCTCTACTTTCTCCTCCCTTCTCAACCCGCCTCCTCTCCCTCCTCTTTCTCTCCTGAGGACTTTGCATCCTTCTTTGAGAAGAAGGTCGAGGATTTCAGAAGCTGCTTTTCCCAACCATTCCCCCCACTCAGGGTGGGATTGGGAACCTTGCCTCTCACACTCTCTTCTTTCTCACCCCTTACAGATGTGGAGGTCCTCAAATTGATGACATCCAAACGCCTCACCAGATGTCTGCTGGACCAGATACTCTATCCACTGCTCCAGAGCATAATACCTCCTGTCCTCCCATTCCTGATGACTACATTCAACTCCTCTCTAACCTACATTAAAACCAGCCCGATGCACCCCTCTCCTCAAGAAACCTACGCTGGACCTAACCATCATTAATAACTACCACCCTGTGCCTCTTCTCTTGTTTTTCTATCCAAATCACTCGAACATTCTGTCTCCAAGCTCCTCTCCCCTTACCTCTTACAGAATGACCTCCTGGACCCAAACCAGTCAGGCTTCAAGACAGGGCATTTCACAAAGACTGCCCTTATAGCAGTCACAGAGGCCCTCCACCTGGGCTGTCCTCTGCCCTGATACTCCTGGACCTTTCTACAGCCTCCTCTCATCCCCGAATGGATTGGGAGTTGCAGGCTCTTCACTGGGAACACTGGCCTCCTACCCTGACAGCCATTCCTATCAGGTATCCTGGTGGGGTACCTTATTAGAACTGTAGCCCGTACGGACAGGTGTCCCCCAGGGCTTGGTCTTAGGTCCCCTCCATTCTCTCTCTAAACTAAATCTCTTGGCAACACTATCCTCTCATATCGATGCTTATGAAACGCAACTCTTCCTCTCCTTTACTCCCAAAGACACCCACGTTTACACACAGATCTCAGCCTGCCTGACAGACATCTCCACCTGGATGACAACTAATCACCTCAAGCTGAACTTGGGCAAGAAGGAGCTGCTTTACCTCCCTGCTAAATCCTCCCATATGGCTGACCTGTCAATCACTGTGGAGAACGCTGTGGTGTCTCCAGGCCCAACAGCCAAGAGCCTGGGTGTGGTCCTCAATGACCAACTGGATTTCTCTTCTCACATTACCCCGACAACCAGGGCTTACAGGTTCTTCCTGAGCAATTTCAGAAGAATCCGCCCCTTCTTGACAAAAAATGCCACTCAACTCCACATGCAGGCATCGGTTGTGTCACGCCCTGACTGCAGCGATGCTCTTCTGGGTGGTCTCCCAGCTTGTGCAAACAAGACCCTCCAGCTAGTTCAGAATACAGCAGCCCACCTGATCTCAAACCTGCTGAAATCAGCCCATATGACCCTATTACTCATAGAATAGCACTGGCTCCCCATTAAGACTCTAGACCTTACATTCCGTGCAGCAAGAGGAGCAGCCCCCTCGTACCTCCAGGCAATGGTTCCCAACCACACACCCACACTCTCCCTCTGCTCGGCCTCCTACGGGCAACTGAGAGCCACCCCACTCAGGGTGTCTGCAGGGAGCTCCGCCAGGTACAGGCTATTCTCTGTCCTGACCCCGTGGTGGTGGAATGAGCTTCCCATCGCTGTCAGGATGGCGGAAATCTGCTCAGTCGTCCGCCGCAGACCAAGAATTCACCTATTCAAACAGTACCCCACGTAACTTCTTGATCTAGAATACTTCATATGTGTAAAAATAAATAATAATAAATAACTATTCTAACCCATTTTTGCCCTCGGAGGTTTTGCACTTTTCCACTTAGCTATGCACTTGAGTAATTGTGCTGGATTATGACAATAGGATACGGGTAATACTACTGATTGTTGACTCATGAGTTGATCCTTCTGCCTGTTTTGATGTAAGTCGCTTTGGATGAAAGTGTCTGCTCAATGACTAAATCGTAAAATATAAAAATGTAAATGGAGACAATTCAGGCCACAGCCCAAGCCCCACGTGTCTCCACTGGCACTGGATTTTATCTACCCAAAACCCTCCATCATCTCTCCATCACCTCCTGTCCCTGCCAGCCTTCCGGCTGCCTGGATGCGAGGAGGAAACTGCAGAGGAGAGAGAACTGCACACTTTCTAGAAAAAGATGATTAAAAAACATAGAAGGAAGTGACTTGTGGACGCCTGGCAATGAAAGCATTGTTCATTGATCTGCACTCATTTCAATTCATGCCAGTGATGTGAAGAGCAGCCACTGTCATTAACTTCATGGTTTTTCAGTGCAATTAAACTGTCAAGCTGACTTGCATACATCAAGCTGTCTCCACTGGTTTTAAAAAGTCATATTTCTAACTGCATGGATCTTCTCAGGTCCTGCTCATAAGGGGCAACACGTCTCTGCGGCCACTTCACGAGCAGAAACACCCAACCCCCTCCACCCCCCCCTTCTTCTATATGGGAGCAGGAGGCGCCGCATGGGGGCCGCGTTCCTATTACTGACAGCAGAGGTCGAGCTGATGTTACTCAGGGATAGAGCTGTTTCCTGACAACCCGTCAGTGAAGACAATATGGCATTCCATGTCCAGCTAGCTAGCATCCTGAGGGGGGCCCAGTGTGCTCCAGATACTGGAGGAAGGATTCCGACAGGACTCCAACACAAGCTATGCAGGTCGGATTGAGAACAAAGGCTGGAGTCTTTGAACTGGCTGAAATATGAATGGAGCTGGAGAGACAGCAGCACCACGGGACGCTCATGCACACGCATATCCGCACATTTAAAAAAAATTCAATGAGAAAGCTCCGTTTCTACACGTCAAGATTAGTCTCCACATTGTGGGGGTGGACATGGACTTAGATGGAGCTTTGGATTTTAAGGCTATAAATACCCCATGGTGGGTGTGAACCCGAAACATCTGGCTCGTCAGTTCCTAAAGTGCACAGCCTACCACTGGGTTTTTCCTCACTATCTGTTTACATTCAACCCATCCTGTTGTATGGGGGCAATGCACGGATTCACCACCTAGGGAGCCGTTTGGGGCTCAGTGCCTTGCTCCAGGACACTCCGGCATGCTTTCTGAAGGAACTGAGGATTGAACCGAGGATTGAACCCAGACAACCTACTATACTACCGCTGGGATAAAATGACTTTGATTTGTGAAGACCGTTATTGACCATATCAGTTGAATGGCCCTTTACCCTAATATCACATGCCTAACCCGAGCCCTGACCTTAACCTCATCCTATTTCTAACCTCAGCCCTAAACCCAAATCCCAAGCCTAAAATAGACCCTTAAAGAAACATGCACGGGCCAAAACCTCCTCCCTCGGATGGTCCAACTCAAAAGGGGTCCCTGGTGTGTTCATGTGCACACACACAACAAGGTTCTCTGTATTGAACCCATCCTACTGTATAGGGGTTTTGAGCAGCTGCAGCACCGGGGGAACAGTTGGGGGCTCCGTGTCTTGTTCAACGACACTTCTGACACACTTTCTGCAGGAGTCGGGGATCAAACCACCAATTTTCCAAGTACTAGATGACTGCTCCACCTCCCGAGTCAACTACTTTGTATGCCATTGATTCTCCCGTGCTTCACCTCTGTGCATTTAGTAAAAGCCACACCTACACTAAACGTACTCGACGTGCACACTTTGCTACGACGGCTGCACATCCCCGATGACGATCCCCGCTGGTAACGGTCAGACTTGATACGATACTCGCCGCCTCTCCTGTAAGTCGCTTCAAGTGAGACCCTCTGCAAGGCGACCGGATGTAAAATATAAATGGAAAGACTCCCTGGAAAAAGTGCAGCTGAACAGCACACAGAGACGCTGACCTTGCTGCAGCCTATTTGATGTAAGATGCATGGTGATACCGCAGCCTAGCCCTCATCGCTGGCCTTGGCTCCGGCCAGCGATGAGGCATCTTCAGGGAAGTCGTGACAAAACTCTGAGCACAAATAAATTAAACATCTCCCTCTTTCAGAGCCGGGGTGAAGATTAATCACTCCAGTGCGACCATGCATAACACGGGGAGGGCCCCCCCGCACGGAGACGTCTGACAGACAGACCAACACTCTCTCACATGCGTGTGTGCGCACACCCACATCCACACGTCCGCACACAGAAGAAGAGGGGGAAAGAGAAGCTCTTAAGGACTAAATTCCGTCAGCCAGACGGGCTCTTCTTTCTGTCACTTGGGCTAATCGTCAGGAAGTGGAAGCCCGACCTTAGCCCGGTGTCTAAGCCCAGACGGATATAAGGTCGTGTTGGAGGGGAACTCTAGCCATGCAGCACCCACACCACAAGTGCTCCAGTGGTTTTGTGGTTATCTGCAGTGGCCAGCTGTCGCTACAGAGAGGAGCTCTATCTTCGTCTCCGCTCCTCTCCCCTCTCCCCCTTGTGAAACCTATCCAACCTGACCTCCTGTCCCCCGTCTCTGCAGCAGGACTTCTCCACAGCAAAGCGAGCATCGGGGATGTTAAAGTGACTTTTACTGTTTGCTTTTTATCACCTCGGCGTCTTGTTTCCTTTTATTTGAGCCTTTTCAGCCTTTATGCGATAGGATAGTCGAGAGAGACACGAGGGGGCCGTGGTAGCCCGTGGTAGGCTTGATGTCCGGGTTAGGGAACCGACGAGCCAGAGGCAGCAGGTTCAAACCCAAGACGGGGTATCAGGAGGAGCGTCCGGCCTTCATCCCCCCCTTGATCTCCATCTAAGTCTGTGTCTACCCCCACAACACTCTCTCATCAGGGGTAGGGTTACTCGTACAGGGAGGAGTCAAACAAAAGAGGAACTCTCCGTCTCACTCTTTCTATCTCAGTGAGGACAAAAAGGGGAGAAGACAGTTGCCGAGTTGGTTGGATGAATTCCAAAGGTCATCCATCACCTTCCTTGCAGATTTGCCTGCACAAAGAAAACCTCTTAATAACCGGATACGTGGTGACGTACAACTGTCTCTTGGATCCTCTTCTCTTCTCGTCAGTGTCAGCTGTGCAGATGAGAAGCTCTCCTCTGAATCTCATCAGGCCCATGTCTCATTAGGGAGCTGAGGGTTACCACAGTCTACGTGCTCAGGTTAGCTGGGCTGTGCTGAACACAATGTATTGAGCTCCCCCTGCTGGCCGCAGAGAACCACAGCCGCAATGTCGAGTGAATCACATCCTTACGGTGCTTTACTGTAAGCCTCAGCCACAACACCATCTTTGGGGACTTACACGAATATACACACACAACAGCTCAATTTCAAAGTCCGAATTAAAGACACCGCGACTGCCTGTAGATGTATCCATGGATACAGATTCAATCTTGTTACTCACAGTAACTCAGACACGCCCATGTCTAAATCACATGACAACCAGTTTTGACCTTATCTGCCGACCTGGAGAGGCTCCTACGCTCCTTACTGCTAATGTCATATATTATTCATATCACGTTAGTGGGTTAGCAGTTCAGGGGTGGAGCATGTGCTTTAAGAACTGACGAGACAGAGGCTACGGGTTCAAACCCACCCCGGGGCGTCAGGAAGGGCATCCAGCCTTAATCCCTCACGCTTCATCTAAGTAGTACATGTCCACCCCTACAACATGGGGTCTAACTAATCATGACCTGAAAAAACGGACCTCTCTCATTCCAACCATGTCCGCGGACTTAATCTATGATATGTTCTGTTGTCTCACTAGATCAGATTGAACTGACCCGATTATCTCTTAATGGGAAGCCCTCCAGAAGGAGGGCATCCTCAGCCAGGGCGAGATAAGCCAAGATAACTCTTTGATGCTTCTTCAGCTAGCTGTTAGCAGCGTGTGCCTGGTGAGGTTCGGGGCGGGCGAGGCGGTGACTCTTGGAGTCAGGCGTGGCTCTCGCAGCCAGCCCCCCCCCCAGTGAGGCAGACTTACTGTTTGCCTCCCCTCGCACGGGTTTTATGTCAGATCAGCAAGACTGAATATCTCAGACACAAACATGAAATACATCAACCGTTCTATGGAAAGTGAGGACGTATAATAAAAGTGTCTGCAAACATTATATCGGTGAGATACAGTGAGACAGCCAAAGGCACGCACTCGACTTAGTTTGGTGAGGGATTGGGCAAGCTGAGTTGAGGCTCAGCTCATCGCTGTCTCACCTCCCCTGTCTCCTCTCTATTTGAACAGGAAGTATGCAATTATATTCAGCCATTTTGATTATCATACAGAATCAGAAATTGCATTTATAGCAGTAGAGATATAAATACTTATTCAATGTATCTTGATTTTAACTTATCATGATGATAAGTGAGGCTCTGCCTCACCTGCTTCCCCTGACTGAACGTCCCTGCACTTAAGCAAATTATGCAGAGAATCTCAGAGTTCACCTCAACACCATGAAGGCCAAAATATCAGTGTCACACAAGTGTGGCTGAGAGTGTGGGGAGTTTCAACCTTGATCATACCCAAGAGACTGAAGTGGCCGTCACAACCCATCCATAAGATAAGAATATAAGTAAACACAAGTGCTCGCCGAGAAACCAGTTTAGGACAGAAACATATCTGCACAAACAGTACGCTCAATAAATGTGGGCTGATATTCATTACAAGTTACTAAATCTTATTGGGCCCCACCAGGATCTAGGAGGGCTAAAGGAGGACATCATAAAGAGCAGGACACGAGGATGTCCAGCACGCTCTCCGCTTCTGTTCTGATTTTCATCCCTGATCTTATTTTCACAGTAAAACTGTTTCGCCGCTTTAAAAAGACACCTTGTCAGCCAGCCTTATTTTAGGCTCCAACAGCTTCATTTTAAGCCACAACAATTACAGCGGGAGTCTGATCCGTGAGGAAAAAAAAGGAAAAAAATGCAACAGAACAGAACAGAATCCAATACAATGGAGTAGAAGAGCCTCGCCAGAGCGTTCCCTTCTGCACTGTAACTGTCTAAATCTCATGGAAGGGTTCTCGCACCATGGCTCCGCGACATGCATTACCATGTGATTAACTTCCAGAGGCTTAGCCGGCCAGCTAAGACAGAAGAAAGGTCAAAGGTCAGCACTCAGACAGCCTCTTTGGTGTTAGGGGTGGCCTTTGAAAATAAAAGGCCATATGCAAAAGCTGCCCCCTCGCTGTCCTCACAGCTCTTCTAAGAGTCAACAAGGGGTGCCAGTGCTGAGGAGCTGCTTTCTTCAGCGGCAGACTGCATGTGTAATCCTGACAGCATGGAAGGTCGCCTACCTTATTATAGAAAAAAATAAGAACCTGTTGTACTCAATTAGAAGGAGGCCCTATGAAAATGTAAATACACAGCTAAACACATGGTGTGCGTTGGCAGCCATGAGACGAGCTGCAGGTGGGGTTGAATTTAAGCGCGTCTACACCAGATGAAGGCAACCATGAATAAAACATGGCATCACGCTCACGGAGGCTGGAGACTGTGTGGAGCTGGAGGAGTTTAGCCAAACTATAATGCGGCGCTTCTGGGCGCTGCTTTCTATTGGCCGAGGGGACAGGGAATAAACCCCGTCACCACGGGATAGCATTCCAAACTGGGGTCGCTGCCATTTATACAACACAGAGAGTTTGAAGTCAGGACCCTGAATCGAGGTGCACCGAGTCAAAACACACAGGAAATGAGGGGCGAGTGTCCACCGGAGAGAATGAGGAGTCCTGCAGTCCCATGACTTTATTTGCACCCATTGTCTTCACCAGCTGTCATGTTTTGGGAGAAGGATGCTGAATATGGAGCTGCCAGGCTAGAGGAGAAGAGGAAGACCAAAGAGGAGGTTTATGATGTGGTGAGGGAGGACATACAGGTGGCTGGTGTGACAGAGGAAGATGTAGAGGACAGGAAGAGATGGAGATGATGATCTGCTGTGGAGACCCCTGGTGGGAGCAGCTGAGAGCAGAAGAAGAGGTTTGCACACATGTGTTGATGTATCCATGGTGACTGGAGGAATAATGTGGGACTGTCTTAACTTTCCTCCCCAGACAGAGATGGTGGACCCCCACCAAAGATGTCCGTCCCTCCACTGTTTATTAGACATGTCACTGGCCAATCTTTCATCCCCTGTTGGCCTGCAAAGACCCACCAGAACTTCTAATTAACCCTGCTGTGAGCTGGAATAAAGAAGACCAGCATGAGAATGGGTCCTGGGAACAGAACCACGTGTTCTGGAGCACCTCCAGCGATGGATTACATCCGGTCTGCGTGAGGCGTAACATTCTTCCATTTTTGGGCTCTTTTCATCCCCCCTCCATGGCTGCTATTACAAAGAGCTTGTATCAGGGCCCATGGCCCTCCAGCAGACGTTCAAGGTGGACAGACAAGGCAGGGGGGGAACCGAGGTCCAGCTGACTGATTCAACAGATGACAGAACCTGAACAAACCAGAACATTCCCATCTTCCTCCCTCCCTATTTTACTCCCCCTGGCTCTCTCTCCCTCTAGATCTCTGTCAATCGATCAGTCTCCCTTCACACCTACCTCCGAGAGAGAGAAAGAGAGAGAGAAAGTAAGTAGGTAAGAGAAAAGACTGGGATGTGCACCAATCCCATCCCAGGGTGAGAGTCCATCATAAACATTCACATGGACGTCGGCAGGGAAGCAGCTTGTGTTCTTCCTCTGTGGCTCCCTTATCTGATTGCTCTTTATCTCTCTGTTTACCCCGGACCCGAGCGTGGATGTGCATTAATTCTCCTTTAAATCTCAGACTACGGCGCAGTCCCCGTACTCGTCCTATCTGTTTAAGAAGATAGCACAAAGCTAAGCTCCACTACAACTCAATAGATGTGGGAGACAATGCAACATTCTGCAGCGGCGTGCAACGAAAAGCTAACATAAGAGTTCCTGCACACAGAGGACCCCAACCAATCGGTCGAGGCCCCCGAGGCCTAAGTAAGCTTCTGTAAATCAAGCATCTTCCAGCGGTGGGTTTTACTCCCTGCCTCCCCCGTGGCTGCTGGGTTACAACCTATAGGCAGGAGGTTAATTATCACTTTTGTCTTAGCCTGTTGCTGATGCCGAGCCAAACAGCTGTTGGGGTGGATCAGATATCAACTCAGCACAAAGGTTCGGAAGATGCGGTGCGGTGCGGAGACGCATCTCGCCCATCTCCTCTGGCCCTCCATTTTCTTGTCACTTTCCTCCTGGAAATGGCCAGAGCTGGTCGTCGGAGGCATCAGGACATGACAAATGTCTCAAACTCCCCGAATCAGTGCTTCCGCTTTAGTGTCAATGAGGGAAGCAGGTTTGAAAATTCCCTGAGCATTTTCCTGAGCTCATTGACAGAGAATATCAGCAGCCAACATGCCGTCCTCGAGCCTGCTCGAGTTCTTCTGCGAGCATGAATCCTTGTCTTTACTCTCCATGCTCTCTGCAGTGCTCCATGCTTGGCAGGATCATCACTCCAGTCCTCCATCTCTCCACGTCCCGGCATTCCCTTCCCTCCTTCCGTCCTAGCTTCCCTAACTCCCGTGCTAGCGGTGAGGCATCCTCAACAAGGCTGTCATATTTTACTGCCAGACCCTAACCCAATCTAACAACTCCACTCGCCACTCAGGCTGAAATATGGCTTCACCTGCAACATCAACAGCGCTGAAAGTAGCTGATAGAACAAACCAGCAGTGATAGAGGATAAATTATGGGATGCCTTGAATGATGCCGCCACAGGTGAGATAGAGACGCTGATACACTGGAGACAAGGATGCCATGTGACGCTCTGAACAGGGCCTGTGGGTCTGCTTCAGATAGCCCCCCATTCATATCCAAGATCTACGTCTTGTGTGCCGCGATGACTAATAGATTCCGTGCTGGTGTCAGAGTCTTTGTTGCGGTACACACACACACACACACACGCACACAGACACCAAATGTGTGTGTGAGAAAGAGACAGACACGTTTGCCATAAGCATTAGTTAAAGCCTGTGCAGGATGCTGTAGCGTCATACAGGGACCATTATCTTGCAAGGTTCCTTGGCCTGTGATGACCGCTTGGTGCTGTTGTCGAGGAAAGAAAAAGACTCTACCACCGTGAGAGATCCCGGGTTCATTGTTCTACCTCAAGCCACAACCAAAATTTAACTCAATGCGGAGACACTGATCTTTACCAGGGTGTGCCGTAGGGGTCCCTGGAGACGAGCGGAGCCCAGAGAGGAAGACTAATTGGTTTAAATAAGATCAAGTTTCCTTGTGCGAAACGCATAGTATTTCTAATCCAGGGTAACACATTTAGTACAAGATGCTACGAACAATATTAATATAATAATAATAATAACAATGATGATAATAATGATAATAATAATTTCCTTTTATATGGA
>OMLC01000901.1:0-14417 GCA_900302585.1 Regalecus glesne
GTATTCCTCAGAGTCTGCTGTTGCAATAAGTTTTCTTCGAATGTTCTCCAGTGGCCTTTTGACCTTCAGAAGTGAGTTGATTTTTACTTTACAAACTTTTTAAATCCCAAAGTGAAGTCAGTGCAGTGCCATAGCTCTAAACACTCAATCGATGTGTACACAATGCAGTACAGGAAATGTCAGTAAATATGCCAGAACTTTATCTAAATATATCAGTAATAAAAATCAAGTAATTCCAAGCTCACATTGTATTTAGGCACATTGCTATATACCTCATTCACCGGATGCCTCTGCAGTACTTTACAGTTCCAGTGCAGTTCATTTGGCCATGTGAAGCTCTTGAATATGCCAGAGCAAATCTGAAATGATGCACTGAAAAAAATGCAGGGCAAAATTTACACATTCGTGATGTCAAATCCCTACAACAAGCAAGATAATGCGTCAGACCAGTAAGAAATTTCAGCTAGGAAAGACTTATTGAAACAAAAAATCAGGTAAACTACCCATGAACTCAGAAAACATGAAACCAGTTAAATTACATTGATCTGAAGGTTTTCCATCCAGTCTTTAGCGTAACCTTTAAATTCAATTTTACTGCCATTGGTCGAAACCATGAAAGCTAATATTTTACTTCCAAAAATGCTGTCTTTAAAAATTATTTAATAAGTTAGATTACTCAAGTGATATTCTTAAATAATGATAAATGATATGAAATTGTTTTTGATTAATAAATTATTTCTATGTTTCAAAGATATTTGTTTAGAAGATCATTTTTTCCAGCTTATACATGGAAACAAATCTAAGAGAAAAATGTTTTTTTTTGTAATATTTTTCATTTATTTTTATTTTTCATTACCTAAACTGTTCTAATCTGTGACCTGACTTTGGATAAGCAGGTGATGACAGATGGATGGAGACCCTGCTGTTTTTTCCCCCCACAATTTTGATGCTTCAGTAGCTTAGTGGTAGAGCATGCACCTCAGGAACTAATGAGCCAGAGGATGCAGATTCGAACCCAACACGGTGTGTCGGGAGGGGTATCCAGCATTACTTCCCTGAGCTCCATCTATGTGAGGAATACGACACACAAAACAAACCCCTTTCATACTTCTGTGTCACCATCCAGGTCCCTTATCTTTTGATTATTTTTTTTTGGTAAAACGTTTGAAAGCCATCCTCTCATGATTATTTCTCACTTAGGTTTGAAGAGCACAAACATATTGGTCTATTTTTAAAGTGAGATCACAAAATGTTGACCCTACATCAAGTCTACAAATGTAAACTGTGAAGTTTCCGTTGGTAGATACAAACTAACTAAGTAATCTACAGGGAGCCAAGGCTACAAAACCCCTAGTCTGTGAATGTCATTGCCAATACAGGCTCAATAGCTCCGGATATAAAGTGACAAAAACATCTGAATGTAATGGCGTTGCACAGACACCACAGCGCTGCTTTGGGACAGAGAGAGCAATGAGTACACTCAGATGTGTACCCAGTGAAACCGTGAAGGTGACATCCACAATCCCACATGGCATCAACGGTGGAACACAAAGTTATGAAAGCTAAAGGTCAGTAAGAGACGTCCTCCCCTGCAACTAATAAAGAATCAAGCCTGACTCCATGAATCCTCTACCAAGTGTATTGTACATTCCTTGAGAAACACCACCCCCTGCTAATGCAATTAACCCTTTCTCTTATCTTCCAGACACCACATGGTAAGCAAGCCGCAGTCTCCAGGTACTCAGTTGTTCCATTACACTCGCACGCATTGAAACACGTATACCTGTCCATGCAAACCAGCATGCATGCACTTACACACACACACCCACACACACACCCACACACTCACAGACATCCTCCATTGTGGCCTCATCCCCATGGTTAATTAATTAAACTAATTAAGGGTCCATGTGTCAGCTCCATTGACAGGCAACGTCCGCGTCTTATCTCTGTCCCACAATGCACTTGATCACAAGCTGCTGTGTGCGAAATGCTCACAAGAAGTGATTAATTAATTCATGAGCGCTTGCTCATTAAGAGACCCCGCGTCCCCCTGACATCAAAGTGACAGTGTTGTGGGTGACTGTGGGAGACGGCGGTGACTGTGGGGGAGGGAGGATGAGCAGTGGCATGTTGACAACTATTCTGTCGGTCTCACATGAAGCGACCATAGACAAATCAGAGGAAAAGGTGAAAGGGGAACAAACAGGACTCGTCTTTTTTATATTCTGTTTTGTAAAGAATTTTCAGCGCCGGGAGTCTCTTGAAACAGTACATTTGAACCAGAATGAGCAGTTTATCAGAGTGTGTTGAGAGACAGTAGGCTAAGCAGCTTTAGCATGGACAATTCTGTGAGTCATGTGTCCATCCCATAGATTTTCCTTCCTTATCTTAAAAAAACACAGAGGAATTTCACCCACTTCGCTGGCATGAATCGTAACTAATCAAAGGAATTAATAATAAAATGAAAATATCTTACTCTCATTGTCTACATGGCAGCTATTTGAAAAGCCCTTCAAGTTATTCAGGAAAAAAACACACAAAGCAACCTTTGACGGGAAATGAGTATATATCTGTTTAACTTCTTTACTGTGGCCCCACAAAGCTTAATGTCACAATAGACTGGAAGAGATTCATCCTGTCCTCTGAGGAAAGGCAACGCCTTTCAAGTTCAGCTCACTGATGCTGTGAGGCACATGGGAAAAATACGCAGCCCCAGACACGCATTTGAAGATCAAATGGGAGGCATCGTATAAGAGAGAGAGAGAGAGAGAGAGAGAGAGAGAGAGAGAGAGAGAGAGAGAGAGAACATTATATATGCTGATTTCAGGGCAGCCCATAGACCGGACCATCAGCCAATGGAGTTGTGATTTAATTGACCGACAACATCAACAGTTGGTGAATGAGTCACCCCTTGACCTCCCTGGTCACGTGACACCACACACATTCAGAAACTGACACGCCACACAGATGAGTGTAAATTTGACGGTGGAACAGAGTAGACAGCCCAACTCTCCATCCTCTAGTGGATTTGTGTAGGATGATAGGATGAATCAGATCGACACCCCCGGCCCCACAGGTGTCTGACCCTATCACTTAGCAGGGAAGACAGGCAAAACAGATAACGTGTGTCTGGGGAGGAAGGGATGGTCTACAGGGCTTGTCAAAAAGGCTGAAGGTACACACAGTGGTGCTTGAACGTTTGCTCTTCACCTTTACAGTACGTCTCTATTGGTGCTGTTGGAACAAATGAGGCCTCTGAAGGAGGACACGATTGGCAGGATTTGAAGATGATGGGTTAAGACCCATTGAATAGGCAGATGACAACCAAAACCAACTGGCCTGCAAGCCTAACCAGTTCACATCACACTGGATTCAACTTAAGAAATACCAAAATATACCACCCACTTTAGTACATAAACTACTTCTAGTTATGAATGAACTGAATTATTTTTTAATGGACAGAGCCTTGAAGATACTAACAGAGATCTGAAAAAGCCCCGTGACATCCTTTATAGATTTTTTTTGAGTGCTAACTCATGTGTGTTAATTAGACATCAGGGGTCAGTAATGCAGGGAATAGATTTTCTCTTGGTCTGACAGAGAAATTACCCCACTAATGGTTTCTACCTGTAGAGAAATTAACAAGCCACCCAGAACAGAGAAAACCAGCAGGGAAGGATCAGTCCAACTCTACTGCTGCCTCATCAAAGGATCCATCGTACACTTCAATGGCCTGCTGAAGGTTCATCTCGCTCTACATGAAAAGCATGGCCCCAACCCAAACGAATTGAGCCACATGTATCTGTGAGAGATTAGTGGTTATCCTGGGAGCTAGGCAAACCACTGTAGTCCTATGGACTTGGTTTTCTTCTTATTCATGGGAGCCTCAACTATCCCACAAGCAGCCACTGCTGAAACTTGCTGAACATAAACTAGGAATCAAACCACCAAAATTACTGCTATATGGCTGTTCAACTACATTCTGTTCTTTTGGTCTACATTTCTTCCTTATGTCTTAATCACATCATCAGAGAAACAAGACAAAATGCTGTACTGTAAACTAGTGACCTGAGATATGTCACTTCACACTTTGTTTATTTGGTATGTGTTCATTTATATTTATCTTCCTACGCAGAGACAGCTGCTAATCAAGCAATAAATTGATTAGCCATTGCCTGGGGCTATAAACATGACCTAATTGTGCAGAATTATAAATGTGGTCAAGCCATCTCATTAAATAATTTGCAGTAAGACAAAGCTTACCTGCCCATGGTGCTTAAGCACCATAGAATAGGATATTTAACAGTCCTGCAAAGGGAAATGTGGGGTTCTTTGCATTTTAACTCATCCTATTGTATAGGAGCAGTGAGCTGCCATATATGGCGCTCAGGGGGGGGGGCAGTTAGGGGTTCAGTGTCTTGCTTAAGGACACCTCAAAAATCTATTTGCAGGAACGGATCGAACATGTAACCTTCCCACAGCCAGACGACCGTTCAACAAACGTTGAATCCCCCCAAAACAAGTAAAAACAACAGGTATGTACACAAACACACACATATATGTGTGTGTGTGTGTGTGTGTGTGTGAGTGTGTGTGTGTGTGTGTGTGTGTGTGCGTGTGTGTGCGTGTGTGTGGATGTACACGCACCCACGCACTTACACACACTTGCAATCATAAATGTAACAATTTATTTCCTGTATTCGAATCACGTAAGGAGTCACATGGACACCTACCCCAGCGCTCATTGGGCGACAGGGAGGAAACCAAACTGAATCGGTTACCATTCCATCACACAGTTTGAGCAGTTTGGCGTTCTGTGTCTTGGTCTAGGACACTTTTTGGTGGGCTATCTTCAGACGACAGGGATCGGTAAACTGCTAACGATGGATGGATGTATGTCTGAAAGAACGTTTAATCCCACTTCAGATACGCCCAGAATGGACCAAACCATCTCTTAACCATGTGTGTTTGCCCAGATCATCGGCCCCATCATTGCAATCTTGCGGACGTTCATCGGAGTCACATGAGCCATGGAGAGATGCTGTAGGTTAATGAAATTAGCGGTCTAGCTAGTTCAATAAACGTTAGCTTCACCTTTCTGATTCAGAGTGTTCATGGAAGTACGCTAACATGTGCTATTTTTAACTTTTCCATCGGTAACACTTTAGCTAACTAGCGTTAGCTGGCTAAAGCTAGCATTACAATTAAGTGACGTTATCAACTAATTAGCTTAGCCCCCCTTTTCCCGTGTTGACTAAATAACTAGCTAGCTTTACCTTATGGCTTGGCTTTTTATTACGATATGAAAATAAAAGGCTAAATTGTCTAATTTTAGTTAACCCCCAAGCTCCAACTAAGTCCGTGTAGACCCCCAGGTAAAACGGGTATTTTTATTTTCCAATGTTGGTTAACACTGGTTCTCACTCGGGAGCAGTGAGACCATAGAGGATTAGTTGTAGGGATATATTTTTATATCAATATTGAGCTTTGAAAATATCATTTTAGAATATTTTTTGGCTGTGGTGGTTTAGTCAGATTTGGAATTACTGTATCGGCCACGTTTTCACCTACATGGGATTTGACTTTGGTTTCATGGTCTTACAGGTATTTCACGTAGAATGACGACACAACAATCTTCAGGTTTATACCCAAGGATTGACTATACAGACTAAAGTAAAAAGAGGTAAGTGCAGAACGGAGGCTACTATCTATCGTGCCATAGTTTTCCTCCTTTTTTCATCTACTTTCTTGTCCTTTTGATAGTGTTATATTCTTTTATAACAAGCATCACTTTACGGCCAAGAATACAGTCATGTAGCCTGGTTGGGTAATTGAACAATATTAATGTCCATGTGTGCTGAAAGTTGATTGATTGCATTAGTTTAAGTGTATCACTATTAAATTCAGATTAGATTTCATTCACCGAGTCAAAAAGAGCAAGCTAAGAGGAAATATCTTTCATTTTTGGTGCTTAAGAAAATAGTATGTTGTAACTTGTAAGAAATAAGAATTAGAGATGAAAATGCAGAGGGGAGTTTCTGTGGTTGTAATGCAGGCTTGATTGTATAGGTGATGGTGAGTTTTACATTTATACACTGGTGTATTAAAGAAGCAGGGTGTGTCACAATGACAGTTAGCAGACAGGAGGAGGTCAAGAGGACAGTGAACAGTTAGGATTTAGTAGCAAAGAGGTGAGGTACTAAGGAGACTGCACTTAGATGTATACTAGGTATTTAGGCAAATATCACGTTCAAGAAACCTTTGGGATGCACAACAATTATACCCTACTATTCTCAACTAAATGTGCTAGGACTTTTAATGAAATGTAAGGTACTGATATCAAAGGAAGTGAGTATTTTTGTGTGTCCATGGTCTGTGTAAATTATGGTCTACCGTGTGAGTTTGTGGGTCTGAATTAATGGCAGTTTTGCTTTAGCACACGTCATTGGTGACCCGTGGCCACAAAAGTTGTGTTGTGGTGGGTGGATTGCATCAGACAAGCAAGATACTGTAAGGAATATAAGACTTAAGCTCACAGAAGCACGGGGCATGCTGTTCCTACCGACCTCATTGTCCTGAAATTAGCTATATAATTAATATTTATTATTTCCAAAAAGTCTTAAAATGGAATTCATGATTATTTGATGAAGTGCATGAAAAGTTATTGTTGGAGGATATGCTATATTAGTTTTTTGCACCCCCAACGCCATCCTAATTGGATATGATTGTCTGACTATTGGGTTGCACGGACGCTCTCTGTCCACAAGGAAACTTTCATGTAAACAAACCATGCAGTAAATGGAAACACATCGTTTGGCAAAAGGTCATCTCAAAATGATGAGCTACTTCACTCGCTGCAAGTTGGGACACTCTAATTGAAAATAAAGCAATCACACTGATTTTATTGCTGACATTCACTCATATCGCATTCATTTAAGATGCAATGTAAGACACCCTCGTATTCTCTTACTTGCTATTCTCCACACAGTTTCATTTCAGGAAGTATTTAATAAAAACACCATCAACAGACGTACAAGTAAGATGTGCTCTATCACGTGTAACATGCACTTGCTTTTCTGGGTCATTAGTTAGCTAAAAACATGATTCAGGTGAGCCAACTTGAGCTCTTTTTAACAGGAGTAAACGTATCTATAGCTAATGATGCTTGCAATGTCGATGTAAAGTGCGACATCGAGATATGCAAATTTGTACGGTTTGGATACCTAAGTGAATATGTGCAGTCAGTATGAGGTCACCTTCCAGTAACAAATTTTAGATGACAACCTTGTATCATTCTGGGGCCTTGGTAGCTGAGTGGTAGACCACATGCGTCAGTAAATGACAATAAAAGTCAGGTGTTGCAGCTTAGATCCCACTGCAGGGTGTCAGGAAACACATCTGTTCTTAACCCCCCACAGTCTATCTAGGTCCGTGTCCATCCCACAATAAGGGGACTAATCATGACACATACAAACAGACCTTTTCTACCTTCTCATACAACAGTCATACTTGGCATGTATGATGATGTTCTTATCTTTTTTCTCCTTCTCTGTCATGTTCCGTTTATCAATTCATTTAGATTTGATTTTTTTTTAGAAGACAGATAATGGTTGGGTTTGTGGCTGTGTCCCACCATCTGGCTCAGCAGAACAATCCCACCTCATTTCAGTCTCGTTTACTGCTGAGTTTCAGCTGCCAGGGTTTTTGTTGGTCCAGGAGCTGCTCAGTTTCGATTTTTTTGGTGGGGGGTGGGGGGCTTGAAAAAGACCATCTTTTTCCTACCTGGCACTGGCATAGAAGGCCTCTCGAGTACCAGACAACTTGGAGAGCATAACCTTCATCATTTGTGAACTATTACTTATTTCATGTCGACAGGAAACTGGGGAGTCCGGTACTTCCCCTGCACCATCTGACTTTCCTCTTTCTCAGCTGGTTTTTCAGGCAATAATTTTACAACTGCTTTTCTTAGAGAACTTTTCCTTTCTGAGGGGCTTTTTTGCCACAGTGGTTTCTTCTTATCTGAGGGACGTATGTAATTTTTCATCCCCAAAGTCTTTTAGTTGGCCTCTCCATCCACAAGTGTAGCTCCTCATTTTTGCAATGCCTGTGCTCTTGAGGACCTCCCTCTCTCTCTCTCTTATAGAGTAGTTTTTCTGTGATTGCCCCTGCCTATATCATGTCATATCCAATAAAACTTTATATTTCTATTTTCCTTTGAGTGCCATTTCCCCTTATATGAGCGCTTTCTCTTAAGGCAGGTCTATTTTGTCTAGGTTGGAGTAACTTCTCCATCTCCAAAACTTGAATTCTAAAGAATTGTAAAAAGTTTCCTTAGCCCCTTTGT
This sequence comes from Regalecus glesne, assembly GCA_900302585.1. Classification (NCBI taxonomy): domain Eukaryota; kingdom Metazoa; phylum Chordata; class Actinopteri; order Lampriformes; family Regalecidae; genus Regalecus; species Regalecus glesne. Next base: position 8,348 of record OMLC01000901.1, read on the forward strand.
AAACAAGGCCTTCAGTACTTTAGCAGACATCAATGCAGATGCTATAGATATTACTCGGGTATCATCTCGCATGAATCCATTAAATTCTTTCTGCAGTCAACCCAAGCCCTTGATATTCCGCCTGTGAAATTCCTTGAGAAAACCCTTGCAATGGTTTTTCTTTATTCTATATTGTTTTCCCTTCTCCCTACTGGCTTTAATTGTCCCTGTGTATTCTGAAATCTTTTCTAAACCTGTCAAAGAAATCTGCCCTAGATTCTCAATAATAATGAATTTTGCCCAAGATGCATGTCGAAGGTAGGGTAAAGAAAACATTTCTAAAACTACTTTCATGCTTTTTGTAAAAAGTAAGATGAGGAAAATTTATTTGCTGACATGAATCTTATGTAGAGTGTGTGCTAGAGAGGTGGGGTGGTTTGCTAGCAGATTGGTTTGTTTGAAACGCGTTAGGAACTTGATTGAATAGGCCTTCCTACATGGAGTAACACAGCAGGATAATGTTAGCTCTGCGTCCTGGCTTTTTAAGTCAATGTTTGAAATGCATTACAGGTTTGGTGTGTGGCTTGAGGTTGGTTACAAATGAAGTCCAATGTGGGTGTTGGTATAAGGAGTCGAGCGAGACTAATGTTTGCTGAGTTTTTGCACGGTTAAGAATAGGCCTTGGCTTCTGGCACGTTTTTTGTCTGTGTGATGTATTAATGTTTTATCACAGGCTATTTTAAAGATCTTCATTACTTCCATTTTCCACCCTCTTGCACAGTAGTGACCCATCACTAATCGGAGAACCAAGCAATGCTCGGGGGTGTGCTGACGGTTGGCAGCACCTGTGCTTGAACACCCACTTGCCTATTCTTCCTGCAAAAGACACAAATATTCAAACTGTCATCTCACCACTCCATAAGTTGAGGAGTGACAGTAATCCGTCTGGTAGCATCCTACGACTGGTCACGGCTGTCACCTTCGCCATGCAAGGAGCAACTGAACAGTGCACCGGATTTAAAACCCTTGGATACCACCAGCACCCAGGGCTCCTTGGTTCTGCTGTGCTCTTGATGCAATGTACACTGACAGAAACCAAAAGACTGCTTGGCTAAAATAGAATTCCAATTTCACTGGGTTCAGTCTGTGATAAAACATACAGAGTGGTATTCAATTGTAACTAAATGAGATTAAAGGGAAAGGGGGGGCAAACACAGATTGTGTCTTTATTAACTATAGCAACAGCAACTCATAGGGAAGGCGGTGAGGAGGAAGGGGGGAGAAATGAGCATCTTGTGCTCTGCAAGAAATTTATCATAATGTTCACACTGCAAGATCATTCGCTTCTTGACAGGATCATTACGAGATTCAGTGCTCCCACAACCATTACGCAATTTCAGCGTTCCTCCTCAGATGGAGTTTTAATTGAATTAGCCCGGTTGGTTACACATGGTGTGAACGATAACATTTTCTGTCTATCTGGGCTCATTGGATCCGATGGGAGGGAGAGGGGTGATGACAGTAAACTGGGCGTGGTAAGGGACAGGGTGGTTTTACTTCATTGCAATATGCTTCTGTGACTCTCCTGCTCAGCAGTGATGCTTGAGTAACTCTGGCATTACAGCCCTACCTTTTCCAGCTAGTTGACACTTGGAGCCCCTCGTCCACATAAATACCCAAGTAAGCTGAGAACATTGCAAGGATGATATATGGTTGGTGGACAAAGGTGCAAGTAGCCTATTATGAAGCCAGATAATAAACCGCCATAACTGGTCACATGCTTAAAAAACGACTAATGACACTTGTGCTATTATGGAAGCAGTAAGTCAGAAAAGTGCGGTTATTGTTAACATTGTTCTACAGTTGTTGTTGTTGTTGTTGTTGTTTATTTCAATACTAATTAAAATAAACAATTAAGTCGTGAAGGGATGGAGAGAATGCTTTCAAACTGTCATTAGATAAGTGATAAAGTGAGAAGCTGCATTCATCACTTTCTGTCCTTCTGTACACTTCATTCTAATATTTGTGGTGACAGTATTGATTAGAGGACATTGGACTCTACTGGGTCTTGTGAGAGAAAACAGGATGTGGGGATCACATAAAAGTTGAATTGGTTCTTCTGGACATATTTATTGAAATGAACATTTCATCACTCTTACAGGTGACATCTTCAGTCTAAGCTGACTGCATGCATCCCCACCTTTATGACCCATACAGTTGCATAATGACTGTAACCAAGGATGGTTTTAAAGGCAAATTAGCCATTGACTAGAAGAGGACTTGGAAATAGCTGCAATCACAGTATTAAAAGATAGTGACGGATGTAGTCTTATGCCTCCTCACCCCTGGTTCTAGTATGGTTGTTTCCTATTCACATAGATGGCCTCTTTGACGGCATACATGACACAAAATAATATATTTATCCCTATCAAGGATGTGCACATCCTCATCCTTGGAAGAGTGGCCACTGGCCTGTAGATGGGTGTAGACAGGAGTCTTGGTCTGACACGTTGGCTCTTCTGTGTTGTGCCATCTTCTTGGCCAGCATCTGTTTGATTTCCCTGATGTAAAAGTCAGTTATCTTCCCGGCACTTGATAGCATACACTATGTTCCTCTGTTTTTACCAGGGGACTTGATCCTTGGGATGGACCGATTTCTGGCATAGTACGTTTTGGGTTTGAAAGCAACTGAAACATGGTGTTTGGAAAATTCACATCTCAACTGTTCTGAAACTCCCAGCACCTACGGAATCACCACTAGTTTGTATTCAGGCAGCTGTTCTTCCCTCTTTGATTGGCTGGTGCACCATTTGGGCATCTTCCTGGATTTAACAAATCCCCAGTTAGGATAACTACACTTAACCAGGGCCTGTTTGATATGGGTTTTCTCCCCTTTTCCAGTGCTGTGTTGGTGAGAACATTTACAGCTCAGTGGTACGGAGTCCTGATGACTCTAGTTGTGCTCTAGTGGATGATGAAAGTCAAACTTTAGGTACTGGTCAGTATGTGTGGGTTTACAGTAAACAACAATTAAATGTTTCCCATCACCAACTGCAACCTCACAGTTTAAGAAGGACAAAAACGTCAGCCTGTTTTAACAACGCGAAGGTGCTGCCATCCGACTTCACCAGAGATGACAAGAATGCACTCACAACTACCCCATGAGCCACCGCGGCTCATGGGGTAGAGCCCATGGCTGGGAGTCAGGCGTTGCTGGTTCATATCCTGCTGCATAGCTCAGTAAATGTGAGGCATTCATTGTAAACCATTTTGAGTGGTCGTTAGACTAGAAAGAGCGCTATATAAGAACAAGTCCATTTACCATCTAACTTGGTTAAGGACAAAAACATTATCATTCTTCTGGCAAAGGCAAATGCTCTATTTTATTAAATCAGACAGACTATTATGAAAAATGATGATGCTACTTAACAACATACTTATGAACTCTTGAAAAGAAGATCCAGGCAGTGGTTTCAAGAAAAAGGTGATACATTGTCTAAAGCTGTTGGAACAGGATGATGCTACTGATAGAATTTTGTACCATAGATTATACCCAGGGGACGCTACACCTAGTGTGTATGGTTTACCTAATGTACATGAACAGGATGTGCCATTACAGCCTATTGTTTGTATGATTGACTCGACCACTTATAGCATATCTACGTTTCTGCCATCTATTCTCAACTTGTTGGTAGGCATTGGTAGGCATGGACATCACATTCAGAAATTCTATGGATTTAATGAATAAGATAAGGGACCTTATCATAGAGGGAGATAAAGCAATGGTTATGATGTGATGTCTTTTCACACATGTTCTTGTTGATGAGGCAGTAGATGTTGTCCATATGAAATTACAGGATAGCCCCACCCTTAGCAATAGGACAGACCACCCCTAACACTGAACAAATATGTCGGCTCCTGAAACTTTCTGTAGTCCACGTACTTCACACAGGAGGCAGAAGCATGGGTGTGCTATGGGCTCCCCAGTTTAACCTAAAGTTGCCGATCTGTGGAAATGTAAAAGAGTGCTCTGGGAGCCTATCCAGAGCCCATTGGTTCAGATGTGTTGATTATACCTGGGTTAAAATGAAATCTTAGGAAGTGTCAAAATTTCATTGACAACATTAATTTGGTTGGAAGCTGCATCAAATTCACCAGGGAGGATGTGAATAATGAAATTAGCCTTCTTAGACTGTGAGGTTGCAACTTTTCAACTTTTCATGATTTCATCATGTGGATTATTGATCATTCACAAAGACACAGTGTGAGGGAATTTGGCAACAAGAGAGAAAATGAAGGGAGACCTGCCGAAGACTAAATTACCAAAAGTATGAATTGTGTGGGATTATGAGTGGGGGGATGTATGAGGGACTTACAACCTGTTCAGATGTCAAATTTCACATTATTTTTGGTCTAGGCTCCAACCCTTCCGTGAGTCAAAGTTGGATAGGTTAGGTTTGATGAGTGAATAATCTACCACCATTTAAAAACCAGTCTCCATGTGAAATGCTTTGAGGATATGATATCAAGATTGAAGTTTAACACACCGTCCTCTGATATTTTATTAGGGTTCAGCATTCAAACATGTAAAATGACCGACTACCATATAATGGGTTTGGAGTAGATGTGTAAAGCTACCAAATTCTACAATATCTTTGTAGCAATATCTCCCATTCCATGAATAGTCACTGTGGGAAACAAATATTTGCATCCATGAGTGATAATACCATAAATCTCATGAAAAAAATCAAAATCCACACTTAATTTAGCAAAAAATGTTTAATCTCTCCTTGATGCGTGTTTATTTACAAGTAGTAAATCTGCAAAATAGGAAATAACAGAATATTTACACAATGACTGTTAACCTGCAAACTTGTGACTGTTGCTTCAAATCTGAAACTCTTTAAAAACAGAAGTATTGAGTATTAAAATTCCTTTTCCATCATTCTCTGAAATTCATTTGCCTCTGCACTTCCTTGGATTGTATGTGGCTTATGTTTGGAAACAGATTTAAAAAGAATAACTACTGAAATTGTCACAATTGGAAAAGGGGGGACAAAAGTTGCCAGGTACCTCGATTTGAAGTAAGGTAGAAGTGCGACTTTCAATATCACGGGTGAAGGCCGACTATTAGAGCGTGTGATATTGGGCATATAACTGCATGAAAGATACATTATGTGGTACCGAATGAGACAATCCAGCAAAATTATTATTTTTTCATTTGTTTATAACTGATAACAGTGTAAAGACAGAAACTGGACTATCAAAAACTGCAGTTGCCATATTGGTGCAACATTGCAGATGATATAAATCAGCTTCACTCAGATGTTAATATGGGGTGTTTGCGATGATACTGAATATCCCTGGAGTAAGCCGGCAGGCATGCTGTACATTATACCATTCCAATGACACTAAATACAAGTCAATTACCACACCAAACAGTGCAAACTATGAGATAGAGGGAATTGTCTTGTTCTCCACGTTGATGTAAAAGGCAAGCAGCCATGCAAACAGTAAACAGACCTGCTCCCATAGCAGTCATTTAATCAACTAAATCAAAGCCACAATATAGCACAAATGAGCCATGAACCTGAGAATGGAAAATATTTGAGTATCTTTTAAAAGCCCGACAGAGGACCATAAGGACAGATGTTTGAAACGGCCTTGGTTTGGTATTGACCTTTGTTCTCACATGCACATAGCGTATAAAGTCTGAATATGGATAATTGATCACACCACTATAAGTACCAATATATGGGCTTCAGGTGTAATCCATTTTCAAGCTTGTTAACCTAAGAGCACCAGAACATGACGGATCAAAATCTCAGTTGTATACTGTGATGAATCCATCCTTAATTGCACACTAGGCATATTAAATTGGTGGTTTCACAGTATGCTTTTTGAGTGTGTGTGCGTATATATGTATGTGTGTGTATATGTATGTGTGTGTGCGTATATATATAAATATATATATATATACATATATATGTGTATATATATGTGTGTATATGTATATATGTATATATATATATATATATACATGATATATACATGTATGTATATATATATACATGTATGTATATACATATAT
>OMLC01000905.1:0-13085 GCA_900302585.1 Regalecus glesne
AAGGAAAGGAAAACCAGGACAGCATGATCTGACCCATTAGAAAAATAAATCAAACATTGTGTCACATGTAGTAGACTATTTTTCTGCCTGCAGGTAACACCAGTACTTTCCACAAGCCTCGTGTATATTTCAGACCTGTGAGAGACACTGGGACTGTCTGGCGTCAGCACTAATCCACATCACTGCTTTTTGCTAATGGCTGAATGGGCGTCTCCATTTGAAAAATCTGGAAAAGTTCACAGATGGCATTGTTCTAGATGTTGTAATAGTTTCACTAGACACTGAATCCCAAGTTCTCAACCCCTGAGATGGACTGGTGAGCTGTCCAGGGTGTTTCCCCACCTTTTGTCCAATGAGTGCTGAGATGGGCTCCAGCATGACTTTGACCCTACTTCGGATAAGCGGTTGATAATGGGATGAATGGAATTGTTTTGGATAGTTTTCAGTAGCGCCCCCCCCCAAAAAAAAAGTAAAATAAATCCATCTTCACGTTACAGATCGTCTACTCTGTTGGAGCAAATCCTTAGGACTTGTTGAAGTTTTATAGGTGATTTCATAATTTCTCTTCTCTTTCACAGGTGGCACAGGAGATCTGGGTGTGTGAGAAGCAAACGATCACTCGGTGGAACAGGGGCATCCTGGCTTACAAGGAGCACTTGAAGTCCAAGATAGATAAGCAGCAGGTGCATGACATATAGAGAAACTATACACCAAGCCCCTCACTTATCTTGGACCCAGAAGCCCCTAATGGGATGCGGAGGGTTTGCATTTCAGGAAGGTTCTGAGCAAAACGGAAATGCATTCGATCTGTAACATCTCATGAGACATGTCCGTTCATGAAAGTAAAATTCCATTTCAGTTTTGACAATGATGCACCCTGCTGAACATGGTCCTCATCCTTATTCCCATCACCTCAGGCTGCACTCTCAATTGGCTGTTTTCACCTGAAGCATCTTCAGTGCATTTTGGAATGCATTCCATTGTGCTGTTGTCATAGAAAAAGTTTTATTTTTCCAAATATGTGATGTTTACCCTGATGTATGCAGCAGCTTTTAGGTCATATTTTATGATATTTAAAAGTTGACTTTCTTCCTGTGTATAAGAGCAGTTATGCCTTATTTAACAATGTAAATGCAATAAAAAATTTGTCTGAAACAGAATTTGCAAGTGAACACAATGTTTTAGGTCCCTTAAATAAACAGTTAAAACCGCATTTTTTTCCTCCTACATCTTTATTTTATACATGTACTTCATACAGTGGTCTTATAAAGGCAACAGCATTTTGAGAAAATAAACTCTTACAAATCTGTAAACTTAAAGAAGTTCCTTTGGATTCTGGCTTGAGTTCCACGGCTTAATTGTTGGAACCACATTTCAACTGCCAACATGTGCAACTCTCCTAGTTGAGTGATTTTAGTTTTGAGGGCAAAAGCTCCCGATTGTCTTCGGTTTTCAAAATGGCAACCAATAATCAAAGCATTACAGTACTAGACCTATGAAGTTTGCTTAAATACCAATATTGGAAATTACACTTGTAATTTCTGTGGCTCTATTTCCATGGTTGAATTCTAGCCTCTTGTGTAAGTTTGCAACTCATAAATTAATAAAAAATTAAATGTTTGGTTTGGATTAGCTTTTCTACTGTAGGTGTTTTTGGGCTGTTAGTCTTGATAATCTATAAATGCATGCTGTGTATGCGATGCTGTGCGAACTACTCTGCTCCAACCTGAGCCACATACGTCCGAAGCTTGATAACCTTGCAGTCCCATTGACACAGAATGGTGTCATTAACCACAGCTGAAGCAGTGCAGTTTGGAGATGGGTTTTTCTGGTGATGTTGCCGAACCATCCAGCTGATGGAGGAGTTGGAGGGAGGACTGAAAGGACACCCATTTCTCCCTGTGTGGACATACTGGGACAATTCAAGAATTCACTAGGCTTCCCCATCATCGTCAGAAACCTCATCAGGGAGGATGGCACGTGTGTTGCTGGCCCGAATACTGCTGATATTGGTGGAGGAGAGAAGGCTTGCAATACCAGTAAGCGTCACTCCAGTACCTTCCAGGTTAACCTGGGACAAATGCATGTGTTTCAGCAACTTGATGCCTGAGAAGGAAAGGATATAAAAATCACACTTTGAAACAATCTTTCCACTAAGTCTGCCTACAGAAGAACATAAGTGTGAATAAAGCAATCTGGACTTTTTATCCAGTCAAGCCAGGATGAGAAAGGCCAGAGCTATTCAGTGGGAAGCTCACCGTGATCAGTGATGCGTGTACGGCTGAGGTTGAGCTTCAGGAGATGAGTACAGTGGACCAGACCTTTCCGCACTACTGTGTCCCCAACCCGTGAGCTGGCTAAACCCAACACCTGGAAAACAGGACAAAAACCCAACAGTCTTAAAGGAAAAAGCTTCAGTACAATTCAAACGAAACAATGAGACCTCGGGTTCAACCATATGGTTCTGTTGTCATGTAAGGAGGATGTTTTAGTTTAACCAGTAGGGGGGGTTGCCGGGAAACTGGTGTGGTTCTATATGTAACAGGATATAACATGGACTTTACCAGCACACAGAGAGAGAGGAGAGAAACAAGTATGTAACATGATATAACATGGACTTTACCAACACAGAGAGGGGAGGGAAACTAATGGTACAGATTGGAGAAACGAGGAAATAAGGTGTGAGGATATGTATAAAAATTAAGCATAATGACAAGTATCTGTAGTTTAGAGATCAACCTGGAGGTGTGGTAGGCGTGTTATGAGGGCGGCCACCCCTTGGCTTGTGACGGCTGTGCGATCTAGACACAGCTCCTGTAGCTCCTGCAAGCCATGCAGTGCCAGAAGCCCGACATCAGTCACCTGAGTGTTACTAAGAGACAACTTCTTCAACCTGCCGCGGGCAAACAACAATATTGTCAGTATTTATCCCAAAGTTGCGATGAAACAGATACCAGAGATAATATTTGGCAAAGTTTGGCAATGACCTGATCATAGTGGAGAGATAGCTGACTCCCTGGTCTGTGACTTGGGTGTAGTCTGTGAGGTCTAGCTCTGACAGCAGAGACAGTCTGGAGAGGAAGGACAGCCCAAAGTCTGACACAGAATGGCGTCCAGGGAGGGTGAACTGGGTCAGCCTTAGACCTAAAAGACAGAAATTCAGTCACATTTCACTTCTAAACACCCAACTTCCTCAAAAAAAAAAGGTTACCTGACCAACTTTCTCTGGCATGCTGTTGGCTTGTGTCTACCTGTGTATGTGGTTACTTCCCAATTACGCACCTGAGATTATTTGAAGGGCGTGGTTACCGTCCACCACAGGAATACCCGCCAAGCTGAGGGCAGAGAGGGTAGGATGGGTGGAGAGGCACTCCAGGGAGCTCTCTGTAACGTCTGTCCCATCCAGGTAAAGGGTCTGCAGGCTGGACAGGTCTTTCAAGGCTGACACATCACTCACCTGGGGAGAGAAGCAGACACACAATGGACAAAAATAAATGGAAAATATTTTGCAAGGAGGCTGTGGTAGCTCAGGGGTAGAGTGTACGCTTCAGGGAGAAACAAGTCAGAGGCTGCAGGATCTAATTCAACACAGGGTGTCAGGAAGGGTGTCCATCCCAAATCTCCCACGCCTGCTCTGAGATCAAACAGTGACCTGTCCAGGGAGTTTCTCTGCCTTCCACTCAATGAGTGCTGGGATAGGCTCCAGCGGATCCACAACCCAACTTTGGTTGATGATGAATGAATGTTTTTTCCAATCCCAGCTTAATGTGTCTGATATGTTGAAAGAGCCCAGAAGTACCTTGGTCTGCTTGATACTGAGCAGTCGTAGCTGTGGAGCACAGGTGGGCAGGATTGCCAGCGTGGACTCGGTCACAGCAGTCTGATTCAGGCTTAGTTGGGTGAGACAAGGGGGGGCAGACTGGAGATAAAGCAACATTCCAGCATCGCTGACTTTCGTCTGGTCCAGGGACAGGAAACACAAACTCTTTAAACCTTGAAGACAAAGGCGGGCAAGAGCAGATTGCGAGGTGGAATCATAGTCAGAAAATAATCCCCATTGAAGAGTACTACAAATAAGGAATTCACAGCTTCAGAGAGCAGCTTAAGCTGGAACCTGGTGTTCTTCCCCATAATTGCTGAGGGTTATGTTACATAATCAGCTATGTTCACTCTTTCCTTCTACAGGCAGTCTGAGCATTTCTCACATAAACAATGAACACATCTATTTCTCGTAAATTGAATGGAGCTCATAGTGTTTGGTAAAATGATTTGTTCTTGCCAAGTGAACGTGTCCTTTAAAGCAGATCAACTTAAAACTACTAAGAGCTGGTCATTCTCATAGAATTCAGAATGTTTATCGATGGCCTTGAGAGAGACATCATTGGGACCAAGGGTGGAGATTGAATGTGTAGAAGGAAGGCAAAAAAAAGAAAATCCACGCCAATGATCAGGACCTGTTGTTTCTTTTGGGATATATGTGGCCATTGTTTGGCTAAGTGTCCCTTGAAAAACACATTCCGTATTTAAACTGACTCTGGTTAAATGTTTACAACTACTTGATTACACCAATCACATGAAGGGCCTACCTGTGATATGAAGCAGACATGAGTCAGTCAGTTTACTACAGGATGCCAGGTTCAGGTACTGGAGTTTGAGCAGGCTGGAAAGAACCGTCAGACCAGAGTCTGTACAAGGAGACAGGAGAGAAACACGCATTGAGATAGAAATCAGCCCAACTTTTTAGATTAGAAGCTGGCCCAACCAGAAATAGTCAAAAAAGCCAAGATGTCAGTATATACAATATTTCCATCCATCATCAATCTTAAGTTGGGTCATGGAGTCATACTGGAGCCTATCCCAGAGCTGGGCGGAAGAAGAGGAAACACCTTGGACAGGCTGCAATTACATCGCAGAGCTTGAGCAGTTATGAGTTCAGTGTCTTGCTCAAGGATACCTCAACTTACTCTCTGAAAGAACCAGGGATCGAACCACCAATCCTCTGACCACCAGACCACCCTACCTCCTGAGCCATGCCACCCCAATACAGTATCTCCATGCCACAGTTTACGTGCCCTAGAGCTCCTGCAAAAATTAAATATAATGTTAAATAAAAAATAACTGCTGCCTGCAGAATGTAAATGTGGTACCAGTGATGAGGGGTGAGTTGACCAGGCTCAGGTGTTTCAGTGCAGTGAAGGCCCGCAGCTGCCGTAGAAGCTCATTTGTAGAGTAAGGGTAACAGTTGAGGACAAACTTCTGCAATGGGCAGCCAAAGAAGAGCTCCAGAGTGCGTGGACGTAGGATCCTCTCGCGTGACATGTGGTTGAGTAGGAGCTCCGCTAGCTCAGGGGTCAGACATGAAAGACTGCTGCTGTACTGCATACTGGGAGCTGAGAGAGACGCACAATGAAGATCGAACCAAGTGAAGAACAAATATCATTTTTTTCTTCTGCAAATTGGCTCACAGGTAGTCTTTTTAAAATAAGCATAAAGAAATTTGCATTTAACTGACAAGGCACACGGAGATCTTCTTGTATTTTCAGCTCGGGGGGTGAGTAAAAGCAAATCACTATGCTAGTACAACCGTTTCTTTATCTAAGTTGTGGTGAGTTTAGACTAAATACTTCTGTACACATGGAGCTGAAGACAGTGACCACTTTAACATCTTTCAGATACACAAGCAGATATGTGTATAGGCATAATCATTTTAATATATAACTTGTATTTTCATTATCATCCAAAGAAATTAATAGTGGATTGGTCAAGTTTGCTAGTGACTGCTTTAAGCTCTATATATTTTCCTCCATAAAAACAACGTTTTTTGTAGTCTCTGACCTGTCATGAGGTGGACGGTTGCCCGTGTGGCCATGATACATAAGGACGGTATGCTGGGTGTTCTGAGAGGTCTCTTGGGGGGCAGCGGTTGGCCCTGGGTACCCTGCAGGTCTTGTTGCTGTGCTGCTCGTTGAAGTCGCTCCACTGCAGCCAGTCCCGCAGCCCCGGGTAAAGCCCTTTCTGCAGCATCCTCTGCCTCTTCTGGGTCCTCTATTGGGTCTTCCCTGGAACAGAAAAAACTGATCTATTGTTCTGTTTTTATACATTTTTAAATATCTATGTAATGATATATATGGATGAGGTGAGAAATTGGAAGGAAAAGCAATATCTAGCGTGTTAGTAAGGTGTAAGGCCACCACAAAATATACAGAACAGCTTCAATGCTCCTTGTAACAGCCATTGACCTGTCTGCAAGTGTGAAATATACTGTAGGGGTGAAACACCATTCTTTCAAAATGTATTCCCTCATTTGATGAAGACCACTGTTTAACACTCCGGTCCAAAATCTCCTATACATGTTGAATCGGGTTGAGATTCATACAGCATGGTGTAGGATTGATTTCAATCCTGTTGATATTCAAACCATTTAGTGACCCCCTTGTCCTCTGTGGATGGGGGCATCCTTGAGGAGGCTGCTCCCATCAGGATAGAAATGATTAATGATAGGATAAAGGTGATCCCTCGGGATAACTGTAGTGATTTGCTGCGAGTCTTCCCACTAAAAGGGACAAGTGGACCCAATCTACACCAGGCAAAGGTCCACCACTATATAAAAAGCAGCCTCTGGACCCCTTCACTGTCATGGTCAATCATTCAGGTTTTTCCTTTTGATTCATCAACCATCTATATATACAAACATTGAAAGTTTAACTGTCACAATATGATTCTGTAATGTATAGCCACTACATTTGTCCTTTGATATAACCAACAGTTTTTATCTTTTCCAACTATCTTAAGAATATCTACCAGGAGGAGTTTTCCACACAAGCAGATTAGAGAACTGAAATGAAAGCACATGAATATAGGATCTTAATGTCAAAACTGCTACCACTACAGTTTAATGAGGTAAAGATCCTGAGCCTATCATCTGTAAAAGCTAGAGTACAGACTATGCAATCCATATTAATAACTAAAGGTCTGAAAGCTGCGCTGTGAATCTTTCAAGTCAATCCCGACGATATCTATTCCATGATACAGCTACATTAAATCCAGTATAAAAGCCCCCTTTTAGTTAAGACACCCACCTGAGCCGATTCCCTTGCTCTGGCCACTGGTGCCTGGGCTCAAATCCTCCACGCAACCTGTTCTCTGGAAAAAGGGGCAGCCTTGGCATTCCTGTGACATTTAGCAAAAAGAAGGTTGACCTTTAAAACTTGCAAAAATAGTCACTGCCATCAAAACCTGCTCATAGGCACATCTTACATACCCCTTACCAGCATGCTTGGCTGTTTTTTAGTCATTTTGTTGGCTAGTTTTAATTTGGATCCTCAGGATGAGATCTGCTCACCAACTGGCTTTGTATAGGTCTAGATCTCTATATGAAAACCACAAGCTCTGTGACGATTGGATATGACTGGCTGGCTACATGGGCACTTGGAGCTAATGCTTACAGCAATGCAGACTGGCATTATGTGGGACAAATGGGGCAATTCACCTGTTTCCTAATCCAAGCATTCAGCAGCTTTCTCACAGTAATACGAACATATGACACGCTTTATTGGGACAGTGAGATAAGCGTTCCTTGTTTTCATGGAAGGTAGTTTAAAGGTTAATTTTGTAGTTGATTGAAGCAATTAAGTCTTTACTATGTACTAGTTTTAATGAAGAAATTGGTATTATCCTGCCCGTTACCCATACTGCCTACATTTACCAGAATGCATTGCTGCACATAAGCCTCTGTATCATGGCCTACACTAGTGATGTGGAACCTCTATTACACCAGTTGGAAGTATAGCTTAGCAGAGAATGAGGATATGTTTTTTGAAAAGTGTTGAGAGTATATTTGAGTATTAGAAACCCTGCTAGACTGTGATTTTGCCAGCTGCCAAATGATGTCACGATATGTCACTTGGCAGTCGGAAAGAAAACTCTATGGTTCCCTCACCATCCCATGGATGGTGAAATGATCAGGAACAACTTCAGGTGTTTTTCATGTGCTATCATAGACTGATAGATCATTGATTTTTCTCTTCAAGGGTGGGAAAGGTTTTAGACAAAAAGGACAAATCCTATAACAATCAGTGTAGACCTTCTTAGTATGTGTCCAAGTATCTAACTTTTCACTTTTATTAAGGCTGCATTAAGACACTAACTTCACAATATTTATGTAAGAATATAGTAAATTTCATTGATTTTAATACAAGCTGACAAAGCCAAGTTTATTTTGAGTTGGAAGAGGAAAAGGAGGAGGGTCAGAATCAATCATAGGCTGGGAGGGATACCAGTACCACTGAGCATTGGAGGTGGGTCTCCCATTCCATCCTGAACCTCATCATCATCTGAACTGGCAGCCTCCGCTGCATTGCCGCGAACAAGTTTCTGGCCACGTCCTGTCCAACAGTCAATTCATTTGATTATACAAGTACTTAAAGATTTTTTTTAAATGACAATTGAATTAACCAAAAGTAATGAGTCTGCAAAACATCATACTGGCCTCCTGAGACAACTGTACAAAACAAAAATCACTCTTTTCCCATGACAATACATTTCTGAGGTGTATGTCCTAAGTTCTACTTGCTCTAACTCCACTAAAATGGCACTAATGGCATTAGTTCTACAACCTGAACTTTAATTCTAACTAAAGATAATTCCATACTTTCAATACTACATGGATATTTCACCAATAAACTCTTACCCCAGAAGTGGGAGGGCCCTGAAAAGGGAGGAGCAACATCAGGGATGCCAGCATAACCTACTGCCTCTTCCCATAGCTGGTGTGGCAAAGGTGGATGCAGAGGAGGTTGTTCACCTCTTGCCTCCTGTGGCTGCGGAGGCATGGTAAATGAGGTCTGGTTATCTTGTTCTGCTGACAGTGGTTTTGCTGGGCTGGGTGGGTCCTGGGGGGTCTCAGGGGGAGTGGTTTGGATACAGAGGGCAGCGTTGGGCGTGAGGCCCAGGGAGTGCAATGAACAATCAAGTTCCGCCTCCCCAAAGCGTTTCCGTGGGAAACCCTGGAGGAGAGAAAAACGGGGCAAGGAAGGATGACGCCCTGAGATGTGCTCCACCACCACACGCAGTGGGGCATTAGCTGGGAAGCGCTCGCGTATTGATTCTCCAGAAGGTAGCCGAATCTGCAGGGGGGAAAAGTATCACACTTTTATGTATTTTGAATTAATTGAATAACCACAAAAACAAATGATCAGAAAGAGGAGTTTATAAAGCCATACTATGAGGATGCAGTTGTTATCCACATTAGTCTGAATCTTTCCCCCAGGCCTCTGGCCTTGATCATTCGGAGGGGTGGTCTCAGGGGTGGTGTTAGTCTGACTCTTCTCCTGCAAGCTCCTTCGATCTTCAGCAATTCGCTTCAACACCAACTCCCGCTCCTTTGGAGTAGGTCAAAGTATAGCAAAAGGGGATGAAGTTAACAAAAAGTAGATGGGTTCAATTACTTAATTTGAAGGCACTACCTCCGTCTAAAATTGCTAATCAATTGTTAGACAAAACGTTATTTGCTTTTCAATAGCATCAGAGAAGGATATCCTCTAGCTACCTGAATGAGGATCTGAATCAGTTTTTATTCACCAAGTAATTTTCACATACCAGGAATATGACTTGGTGAGGTGCTTAGATTGAACAAATGGCAAGAAACACGAGATGAAACATGAAATTTAAGAGTGCATCAATTCTATACAGTCTTAAAGAGCACACAAAAGACAATTAAAAGTCAGTGTAAAATTAGTGTTATTTTGCAAGTTTATGATGGAATGATTTAAAAAAGGTGGATTTCAACTATACAGAGATTTGAGGACAAGAAATATCATGCCAGTTAACCGCTGACTGCTGTGCTTGTCAATAACTCCTGAATATCAATTGACAGGAGTGCTAACCTGTTTCTTCTGTTTTCTCTCTGCCCTGGCTTCCTGAGCCACACGTCGTCTCTGTTGCTCTTCAAAGTCACTCTTGTCCTGTTTGATCCGGGACATGAGTGGCTGTGCATCTTCAGGTGAGGCAGATGACTCTGGTGATCTCAGGACCAAAGAAGGGCAGGCTGCTGTGTATACATAATAAACTTAGAAACAATCTAATAAAACACAAAATAATAAATTTTGATGGCTACATGCCTATGTTTTCATACATGTTGAACTAATCGTAATAGGATATATTTGTAGTTATAAGGATTTCTATGCCTATGAATAGCATGTATAAAAAGAAACGACCACGCTAAATTACTCCATCTTGTTCCCCTATTCAGTATGAAACTGTTATCATGATAGGCCGACCAAATATAATGAAAAATAGATGCTGTGGAACTCTTGTGTCATACCTCTACTGTTAGTAGGCCCAGCATGTGACTCATAACTGCTTGGGCACACTGCCTCTTTTGGAGGGTTGAATGCTGAAAAGGCCATTCCAGTAGGCTGAGATGGTTGCTTAACCAATTTGTGCCGCAAATTCTGTCCTTGTACAAGCCTATATGTACAGGAGCAGGCAATAACACCAAAGCTGTATTACACAGGTTTATTGAGACACACTTGTTATGAATTAAACATCTCTTTTCAATCCAAACATGTGAATTTGTAATTGATATTTGGCACAACTCACCACTCAGCTGCCTCCGTGACAGAAAAATGCCCTGCCTGCACAGCAGCCTTGATCTGATCCTCAGTGAAGCCCATCTCACTGAGACTCACGAACAACTCTCCAATAGTCTGCAGCAGATTTTGAAATTATAACGTTAAGACTCATGAGCAGGTGTAAGAGAGTAACGACAAAATTACCTTTCACCAACAAATAAGTCACGTTGTTTCTAGTCAGTTACAAACTAAAAGGACATTTCTCCAATCAGTGTTCTTATACTTGATGCTCAACTACCTTGTTTAGGCTACGGTATTTGTAGACTTTGATTTCTGTGGAACTCTTCATTCAAGGCTCAGTGAAACATCAGACGTGAAGGGAGCAGAATGACTACAAGGTGGATGCTCTAGAAGTCCCCCTTTAATTAGTCTCCTTGCAAGTGATTAAACTGTTAACCTCACGTCAACGTGGATAACGATATTAGCCAGCTTAATGACGCTTGTATTTTAACGGACTTTGGCTAGCCATGGCTGATCGGGTTACTTATTGAAGTAAACAAATAAGCCCACACCCAATCGTTTTCACAAAGTTTGAGCTAATCGGGGCTCAATTTACAGACGATCTCCACGACATCGAATGCTAATTTCAACGGATCACAACGGCTGACAAGCTAACTTAGTTGTCACATCAGTGACAATGCAGTCAGGGGTGCATAAACAAAACATCGCTAGCCTGACTTGCTAAGTTAAGCTAACATAACAGTTAGCTTGCCGCAAGACGGGACAGTGAGGCTAACGTCGCTGAGATTAAAGTGACAAGACCTGCATACGTACTGGAGAAACCACGGAATCCATGCCTCCGTCGCAGACGACCCTTGGGTGGAATCTCTCCGAAGCAAGTTGTGAAATCGCCCTTTGATTACTTTTCTCCACGCAAGCTTGATAGCTTGCTGTGCTAGCAGGACTGACCTCTCCCCGCCTTTTGACTAGCAGATTGACAGGATATCAACAGGAACTCAGCCTATCCCGGCACTGCTGGCAGCATGCTGGGGAACACCCACCCACAGACTCACTGATGGAGCTGCGCCGTTCGTCCAGACAAGCCCACGTTTGACACTCAGGGAGCAAAGAAATTTCGCAAATTCTGCAATTCCGAGCCGTCTGAACTTGCAAATCAATGGATTAGAGTGCCTTTTTTTAAAAGCTGACACATTTTTGGCTCGCAAACGCTCAGCTGTTTCCCCTGCGGTAAATCCACTACGGGGGTCATTTTGTCTTCATTCCTGTGTCCCCTCTTCGTGGCGTGACACACTGGATTTTAACCAATTTTAAGCAAAATTGACTGAGGTGTGGCCAACCCACCAAGGACGTAGAAACCCCACAGACACACACAATCCTAAACAAGACCTGCCGGCAATCTCATAGACACAGAAAATACTCGAGTAGATGTGCAATTTTATATCAAGTGTTCCTTTTTATTCAGGACCACTGATGTGAATATTAGCATGTTTGCAGCATTTTCAAGCGAGTCATATATTCTTTTAATACGGAATGACAAACACACGACGGATGGCCAAGAAGGGGATGAAAAGTGAGCAACACCGTATTTCGAGATTGCCTCAAGATTGCGTTACCAGGGACATAAACCGGAATAAATTATGTCCGCAACATTTGCCAGTCCAAAAAAAACAAACCAACACATTTACAACGCGTCACGGAAGAGTTTCAATGTGGGGATGAATTCACGGTTGCACCGAGGACTTCGGGGAGAATGTCGGAACGGCGACATAACGGGTCGGGGCCTTCCTCCCGAGCCTTCATCAGAAATATGATTCATCATCATCATCACTTTAACGCAAGCGCAACAACTTCTTTCCACAGTGAAGCGGTGGCAGCAGCAGCAGGAGCGGCAGTGGGGTCGCTCAGTTAGTTTTGAGGTAAGTCCTCCATAATAACTAAGTAGACTAACAAGCTGCCAGCTGTCTTCTCGTTGTTAGACGTTCTTTATCGCCTTGTCTCAAACCGAACATTTGTATTTTTTTTGGGGGGGACGTCTTGAAATCACCATGACTCGTCCCCCCCTCTCTGGTATCAGTAGAGCTTGAATGACATGTGACGTGATGTGTGGGAAACCTTGGTGTAGCATGACCTGGGGTTTGTATGTAACGGTGGCAGGTCGTTTATAATATTTATATCTCCTGAGGGGTGGAAGGTGCTGGAAGAATGTCGCCGCCGGCACCTTTCGCCAAAGTTAGCCGGCGAGGGGGAACGTTTGAGAGAGCGGCTCCGGTTTTAGCTGAGCTAACCCGGTGTCTGTGTGTACCCCGAACCGGTGGGATGGCCGGACGGAGTTCGAGACGGGTCGCCCTTCGTTGGAATGTGTCAACTGGATTTAAACGCAGCGACCGAAGAGTCAAATTATAACCCGCCGTCGTTTGGGTCTGTATGGAAGCCGGAATGAACATGTTTAGAGACGGTCACAAGGGCAACGTCGGTGTGGAGACGAGACGGGAG
>OMLC01000906.1:0-13245 GCA_900302585.1 Regalecus glesne
CTAAGATAATTTTGCTTTTATTTGAGCGTCAACACAGATTTTCTCCACTTAGGTTGTCAACGGAGCGTCGGTGGCCGCTTTATGGGGAGGGGGTATTCGTCGGCTCCGCCACTCGCACCAGAGACGCTCCGTGGAACACAAACGACATGCACTGTGAGGGAACTGCCGCACAAAACAAACAGCCTCACAATAGAAGGACACTTGCCCTCCGACATCAAATGACGCGTCTTAACGTCTTCCGGAGGATTTCTTTCTTGTTTTATAAGGAATAAATGCGCTTTAGTAAGAACCAGGGAGTCCCTGGGATAGGGTTCGCTTTGATTTAAAGCCAGGTGCGAACAGGCGGAGGGGTGTAGAGGGACTCATTCACACAATCACACCAGTGTAACGCCCGTGTCCAAACACGATGCTTTTGCACAACTTAACTTTTCCTAGCGTTACAAAGTCACGCTTGATGATATCTTATTGTGTTACTGAAACAAACACTTCTTCGATATAATAAGATACCCTTGCATAGGAGTATATTTTTAGATTTTTGTTCGAGCCAACACTGTTTAATAAAACATGTTCTGATTCTGCTGGTGTTATCCTCGACTAGAAATTGGTTGCCAAGCATTGCATCATTCCTTTCATGTGACTCCCATACGCCCCAAATTCGTCCTGGCCGTCTTACGACTGCATCACATTTACCGGTCGAACCAACTACACGGATGCGGAACAGCTAGCATGTACGACCAAGACCCGCCTTTCAACCGAAGGAGTTATTCTCTATTGGATATCACCAAGCAAAAGATCTTAACCCGGTGGTTCTGATTGGACAACAGGGTGCGCCGGTCAGCAGTCATGGCCGATGGTCCTGTTAGGTTGTGCCATACCGCCTTCCCACAGAGTTCGGTTGGCCGCTCCTTTATATAAAGACCGCCAGGAGTTTCCGAAAAATCACATTCAGGCACCAAGACTGAACAATGGTTAACATGAGCTATCACCAATCTTCACTAAAATATCTACATTTTCCAAACTCTAGACAGTCGAGAAGGCGAACAAATAAAAGAAAAAGGGTGAGTTGACTTCACCGTCTGCTGTGCCGCTGTCAGTGTTTTCATTTAAAAAAATTGGTGTGACTTCTTCGGGGCTACGTTATATGTTCTGTTGGGCAGCTCTTGTGCGCTGCCCCTTGCATTTGGAAAAGAATGTGCATGTTTTGGCAAGTTTCCCACGTCCGTTTTTAGACTACAGTTGTTTAAATCAATCAAAATTCACGCCACAGTTGTTTTTACAGCTGTTTGTACATCTTTGTGTGAGGAGTTCGGTCGTCCCGCTGACCCGGGCTGTCAAACCAAAGCACGAGTTTATAGAAGTTTGGATAAGGGCTGACACTTCGGGTCCAACACGACAGTCGTTTTCTGAGGTTTATTAGAATTGAATACCAGCTCATAACCGGTCCTTCACAGTCATCGTTAGACAAACTTGTGTTGTTTTTCCCGTCATCTTTTCACAATAAGTGAACCGGTAACGCGTTTTTAGGGGGAATTTGCATGGGACACCAAAATTGGGGTCTCGTAATTGGCACGGCATAATCTGTCTACCTCAATTGTCATTTTATCATTATCTTAGCATTTAAGTTTGCATGTGCGAGTTGTTCCCATTCTTTCTCCCCTTTTTCTTCGTTCTCCGTACGCTCCCTTTTGTTTCGCCCATCCTGCCGGACTATGATTCCATGACGTAATTGTCTTGGCTTACAGTGGACATGTAACTCAAGACAGCAGAAATAGAAAAAAAAAGAATTAATATTTTTAATAAAACCATGTTTTCTCTTTTTTGGTAGCGATCATTCAATGATCAATCCGTTATGACAGACCATTCTAACCATCCAAGTTTCCATTCTCACAAGTCAATTTGAATCACATTTTGATACGAGTTTGAATGAAAATCTGATAACCAGAACTCCTTGTAGGAATTTGCATACGTTTTCCAATTTCTTTATACGTCTTTGATGATCTATCAACAACTACATATTAACAATTATATTGATATTGCGATGAATGGTCGCATTGATATTAATAGAGCGTTGTTTTCTCCAAGACGACTGTGTTGGGAACAGGATGAGACTAGAGTCAAGTTCAACCTGGTCTCCTCCTAGTTTTATACAAAAGAGAAGACGTGGGACAAATTCTCCCATGTGAATAACTGAGCGAACATTTATTCATTCTCTACCACTTGTTTATCTATCGCAACGTGTCATGGAGACCGTAGAAAGCAGGGGGCGCAGTGGAGAGGAGTCTTTGTTTACATGGAACAAATAAAGGAGCTCGGTTTTATCGTTTATCTCCATCCCTGTTGACCATTTTTACACTTTTACCAAACTGAAGGGTTTAACGTAAAATATGTTTTAAGCTGTTATTTTGAACGACCTTCTTGTGATTGGGGTTCGTTTTTTTATTCACAAATCATTTTGTTCCTGAAATCTCAGCATATTTTCATTCAAGATAATTATTTCATACAAATATGATTAACCTTATTGAATGCTTTCTTCCTCTTTTGTAGAATTGTTGGGACACGTTATCTCCGACAACAAATTGGCAGACTTGATTAAAAGACTTTCCGAAGGTGAATTGCTCTACTGTCTTTCACTTTGACTGCTACTATTAGGTGAACTCTGTCACGGATTCAGTTTCAAGCTGAACTGACTGGACATTTTATAGCAATGTTTTTTTGTTTTGTTCCAATTCTCTCCAGTCATTTTGTGGTAGTTCAGTGGTTTGATCTGTCTATGTCACCATTTCGGCAGTTCACAATTAAGTGGATTGTGCAATATTGTATACTGCTCTTTATGTTTTTGCTACATTTAAGTTTGAATTCTGCCCAACATCAACTGCTTACAGTATTCTCTTTCACAGTAATATATGTTCAATTGTTAAATGCCTCACGCCTACACCCTGATCAAGGAGTAGAATTGAATTGACTAAGGCTGTGAATAAATTGGAGCTGAAGTGACATGTCAATCATCTAAACGTGCTGTTGTTTTTCAACTTCTCCCACCCTTATCTTTTTCTCTCGTGCTCCATCCCTCTTGGCTGCCCTCCTTCTCTGTCAGGTCCAGTGTGAACTGTGTGGCCGAGTATCTGTGCGTTGCGACTGAGTGGGGAGATGACTGCTGAGTGGCTACACCTGCCCCCGCCGTATCCTCCCGGTGTGGGCCCACTATGTGGTGCAGAGTTGGAGGCGTGGTATGAGGACCTGCAGGATATTCTGGGCTCCGACACGGGTGGGGCAAAGCTAGCGCGCGCCCCCCAATGCACAGAGGTCAGTGGTTGAGGGAGAACATGACGGACAGGCTATCATACTCGTTGATGAATGTGTGTCTTCAAATTTTTCAACTTTTTTTTTTTTTGAGATTCACTGAGAAGTTTTTGTAAATGAGTTTTTGTTCTCATTCGTTGTGTTACACTTGACAGGTGATAAGAATGAACTGACATTATGTTCCTTTCAATGTTGTTTTTTGCAGAGGGAGCCAGAGTTCCTGGATGTTCTAGAGAGTTGCTCACTGACGTGGTTGACAGATGGAGGCCAGTCCTGGAGTGAAGGGGTTCAGAGGGTGACCGAGGAAACCCACACCACCCAGCCTCTTCATCACACCTCCCCTTCATCCTCATCATCCTCTTGCCTGAGTCCAGCGGTGGCAGAGGAGAGGCACGTGGAGGGTGACAAGGGTAGAGAGGCAGATGGCTCAGGAGGGGGCAGTGGTGACCTGTTGCCCCCAGAGTTCTTTGAGTTGCTTAGTGAGGGAGGAGTGGAGATGGTGGATTCCAATGGAGCAGTGGTTGGCAGTAGTTACCACCACCACCATACTCTCTCACATCACAACCAACATCACCAGACCAACATCCACCCTGCCTCTCCCTCCACTAGTGAGGAGGACCTGCCTCCTTGTGTTCCAGGTTCTCCATCTTACTCTTCTTCAGCCTCCCAGTCACCATCTCAAAACTGCTCCTCCCCATCTTCACCCGTTTCCTCCCCGTCAGCCTACCCTTCTGCCCGACTGGGAAAGCGTCGGAGGAGCACCAGTGAGCGGGGGGATGCTGTAGGTGCCCGGTCCACCTTTACATCCCCGGGCCAGCAGCACTTGTCCTCATCCCCCTCGTCTTCCAAGAAGAGCCGGAAGGAGAGGGAACAGGACAATGAAAGGAAGGTGCAGGAATTGACGGAGCAGAACGAACGACTGAAAGCAGAGATTGAGAGGCTGGGAGAAGAGGTACAACAGACACGTAGAGCCCTGATAGAGAGACTAGTCAACACCAGGAAGTGAGAACAGGATAGCAAAGAGGGGTAGAATTTAGAGAGGGAAAAATATAAGGACAGGTCCTATAAAATTGAAATTAGTGGTATGGAAAGGTGTAAAATTGTTTGATGTAATTCTTCTTTTGGTGAAGGAAGACTGAAACCAAAGTTTTTTTTGATAGATGAACGAGAAATGACAAAAGTGGTACAAGACAGTGACTGAAGGAAAGAAAAATGAAAGTTAACCTAAGGAAAGCCAAAGAGAGTAGAGGCTGCAGTGCTATTGCAGCAAATAAGAAAGAAACTGTATGTGAGGGAAATTAAGAGAGGAAAGGTTGGAAGGCAATTCATGCAATGCTATGTGATGAAATGTATTTTGGGGTCCTTGAATGCCTAGAGTCAACTTGCATCAAAAGCATAGCAAGCTTTGGGATCTGAACATTTAGCATATTGTATGTAGAATGGGAAATTGTTTTATAATTGTTGAGAGTGCATTTCACCATTGAACACTTCCTACCATTTTGCAATACATTGATACTTGTCCTTTATGCAACCTGGCTAACCGATATTACTGCCCCCGATTTGTGGAGAGTTTAGGACCTCAGGAATAATTTGAAAGTGCCCAGTGCAGTGTGACCATGTGAGAATGATTTTTGAGTATGGAATTACTTTAAAAAATATGAATAACCAATTGCTTGAGTGTGTGTATGCATTAAGATATGGCAAGTAGGACCCGGCTATACTTTCCATGCTGACCTTTTTCTATTAAAATGTAAATTGGTGGTAGTATTACTGTGTATAGTTCTACCCTGATTTACTATTTTTTTATACCGTCTTGTATTATATCCAGTTATACTGTAACAGCTCATACTGTAATATACAAACATTCTCTATACATGTTTTTTCCTGTTACACAATTATGAACCTTTAGGATAAATTGCATGGCCTTTTCTATTAACTGCATATACATGTGTTTTAACACGGCATTTAATCTTGTTCCTCACTGTAATTTGCAATAAAAAGAAAAAAACTCACAATTTTCATTTAATAGTCCTGGCTTCATTTTTTTCTATAAGCAAAAATGTGCATGGAAAAGAAAACTTAAACTTGAATTTTAGAAAATTTATTCTCTTGATCTGAACTGGACAATTGTAACAAATGGCATGAGAGGAATTGTTCCCTTAGTTAAGGGGATATAAAAGCAAACCTTTCAGTATGCAACACACCTTCCGATGCTAAATAGCATAGGCCGACATCATCACATAGCGAGAGCGTAAAATCGGTTTCTTTTGGATTGAGGATTTGGAGAAATCCCTTCATTATCTAGCTGTATATTTGACTTTCTTTGTTTTCACTTCCCCATTGGCCAATCCAACGTTCTATTAGTCCTCAGTGCCACTACAACATTGTGTTAGATCCTGTAGCGGCTTTACCTTAAGTTAATACTCTTGTCTCTCATTTAGTGTATTGTCTGCTTCCCCTTACTGTTCCTTAGAACTTAAATTTTAGCCTCTTTCCTCACTGACTAACTTGTCAGTTTCTATTTTTTTTACTTTTTCTCCTTTCACTTCTTGCCTTTCTGGGGTGTGGGCTCGGGATTCTTCCCTTCTGCCAGCGCCAGCTGTTTCTTCAGGTCAAGCAGTATTGCCACCTCTGCTGTGATTACCGCCTTCTCTGCCTTTTTGGCTTTTAGCGCTCGCACCTTGTCCCCCTACAATAGATGAGATGATAGCAAATGAAAATTACTACTTTGTATTATATGAAACTGACTCAGTTGGTGAATTTTTAAGAGCTTGTAAGTAATTAACAATGGCAGTGCTTGCCAGATGACTTTCACCTCCCAATACCAAAGCCGAAAGGTTAACAGCTTAAATATGAAATTGAGATATTTTATTGTCATCGTGGGAATACAACAAAATAATGTTTGGTAATTTAGAAACTACCAACAATAGAAAACAAGATAAAAAACAAAACAGAAATATAAGGCATGGTCACTAACATTTAGCTGTTGTTCCATGTCAAATAATTTGGCGTATTTGCAGTTGAAAGATTCAATGTGATTTATTGTGTTCACAATTTATTTGATTTCATGTCAAATAATTTTGGATTCTTTCGAGTCCTTGCAAAAAGACGGCAACCGCTGTGGTAGCAGTTAAAATAATCTGATTTCCAACTTAAAACAACAGATTTAAAAGAATCCTTAACTTTGGAACTAGTTTTGAATGTCGAGTATTAACGTCTTATTTAATCTGTTAAATTGAAGAATAAATGGGAAGTTACTGGCAACTAGTGTTCTCACCTGCTCAGACACTGCCTGTGTGAGCTGCTTAGCTTTATCGGGGTCTGCGCTATTCACCGCCGTTTTTTCCGTGGCGGCAGGTCCAGCTGGTGATGTACCGGTCTTGGCGTTGGCCGTAGATTTCTGTATTGTCACCTGAGACTGGAAATGGACAGAATGAGCTTTTCAATTGTATATAAGAGATGCTTATTTCTACAAGATTAATTATTCAATTGCAAACAACGGCTGCCATTTATTATGACTTAGTTTACACAAATGAGTTAATGACAAATATAAATGGAGTCAAACAAAACAGTTGGTAACGGGGTGAGTAGAATAGACACAAATCTGATTTTGTTAGATGATCCGCTAGTGTTATATGTGTGTTGCTGAACACAACTATGGTAGCACAAGGATGGATGCAACTAACACACAGCCTGGATACCTTCTTTACAGGAGGTTCGTCCTCAGGCTAGAGGCAAGAGAAGATGTGGAGAAGATTTAAAAAGGTATAGAGCTATTGGTCTGTAACGATAAATTGCTTTTACGCAACAAGACCATTGCTTGAAACTTTTTTGACATATTAATACTGTTTTACTTTGGCTTAATTTACGATACAGGAACTTTCAGTAAAAATTCTTATTCAAAATGACAATCTGACTGAAGTTCATGTGTATGCGGTGACCTTCATGCTATGAACAAAATACATTTTTAGCATTTCACTGTTAATCTATATTTCTACAAGTCCTGACAGTGTCCAACACACCATTTGGCATAATGGTCATAAAATACCTGCTGTCCACCAAATCTCCTCTTCAAATTCTCAATCTGGTCTGCCTCAAGCTTCTGAAACAATGGGCTGACCTGAGGACAGAAGAAAATATGGGATTAAAACAGAAAAAAAGATATGAATTAACACGCAAATGTAATGAAACACAAAATAAAGTGACAGGACTGAACCACACCCAATTACAAAGGCATTTCTTAATTTATTTTTTAAAATGGAGACATGTTACATGCAGGTAGACATTGTAAAATATTGTTTGAACACATTTTAACCATAACAATCTAGCTTTTGAAAAATAAAAGCCGGTTCTAGCCTAGAGAGCTTAGATAGCCATGGCCTCATGGACCAGACGCAGTAGTCGCATGGTGCTGGAGAAAAGCTAAAGTGGACAAGTGTCACGGCAATGAGACTTTAAGAGGAGAGCACAGAGATAAAAGCGCTTTACGCACAGTGAATCGTAGACATACCTGCTAGAATGTATACATGTGTACAACACACAAGGCCGTGAATTTTTCCTGGGGTGTCAGTATTGATAGTATAGTAGTATCTAGCACTTGTTTCACTTCATGTCATCCAGGCTACATTCACTGCAGTTGTCAGTAAAACGAATATGTACACATAACATGTTCTGTGTGTGCATGTGTGTTGTGTTATTTTTGTTTTTGGGGGGGTAGGTTATACTCACAGTGCCAATGCGGTGGCCAGGGGTAAGGCAACACACAAAACTGCCTTCGCCCAGCAACAAGGTGGCAATACAAGAGGGAGGGGCATTGAGTTGGTCTCTAATGGTTTGGCTGACCGCTGGCATGTAGGGTAACAGCATCACTGACAGTAAGCATGCAACATTCACCGACAAACCAGTGACTGTGCTCGCACGCTGCCTGGGGTGTGAGAAGGGAAGAAAGGTGTGAGGCATTGGCCAATTATCATTCCTTATTTTTCTTTTAAAAGGTCTTGTATAAACGGCATCAGGAGCACTCCGAACTTCATAATTTCACATACATCTGAATGGAAGTGTCGGGTGGGATTCAATTTTTTTTGAGGGCAGAGAGAGTCCGATTCCACTGATAATAGCAGTCATGCATTTTAGAAGAATGTGGATATTAAAATTATGTCGGGTCGTTTCAGTTTGGTGGTAGAAGATCATGCGTCTTCACTCAATCTTCCATACATTGACATTTTTGTTAGTGCTCGCCTGCAAGTGCAGGGTGACAAAACTAAAATAAATAAAACACTGTATTTGTCAGGAAGATAAAAACAATGCTGTAAATACAAAGATAAACATTTTGGTGACTTTCTAGACCATAGGTGTTTCAGTACAGATAAAGAAGCAAAAGTGAAAATGTTTTTTCATTTTATGGGACATTTAAATACAGAAAATCCTGGATTTTACTCAGCATTTTTTATTTATCCATTTAGAAGATGGGAAGACTGTGAGGGAGAGAATGTGGAGGAGATGGGAGAAAATTCCTCCTTGGATTTGATTTTCAACCAGCGGGGATAGATGTGAGACTCCAGAGTGGCAGACAACCACTTGACAATTACAGTCAGTTAAACTTCCAATGTTTTTCAACACACGGTGAATGATTGTCAGATGATAAATACCAAAATGAAAATGATGGGCCTACAAAAAGCAATCCACTCAGTGAAATTGAACATACACCAATGTTTAAACCAGCCTGGTTTTAGTCCTAGAATTGGTAATGGCTTAAATTGGGGGCCTGTTCCATTTTCATAGCGTAGAAAAAAGATGGACGATGTTTTGAAAATTGAATTATATTCCATTATTCCCAGGAGAAACCAGGAACTTATTATGGGGGAATAAGTTAAATTAGGATCGGCATACAGCAGAAAAGCTTCAGCATCTTTTTTGAGAATAGATGTTTTATAATCATGTTTGAATGTTTATTTCAATGAAATTTACCTTCTACTTTCAGTCTACTAAATATCTATTTAACGTGTTTGATTTTTTTGTGCATAAGACAAACCAAAATGAACAGGTTTAGAGATAAGGTATTGAATTAGTGTTGTTATTTTCCCATGAGCTCATACATGGAATTATTGCCGCAGAACAGTAGAAATGTGGACATATTCAAAGACTCAAAATGTGAAATAAAATTTAGGGGAAAAAAAACAAAGGTAGTTTCCGATGCCTCCTGAGCTAGCAATTTCTTTCCAGTTATAATCTATGACGGCCATAAGATGCCCGATAACATAAGTTTAAAATATCTGCGCCGATCCATCAAACATTACTTCACCTGAGGGTTGCACAAGTTTAATACAAATTAAATGTTTTTTGTGGTTTTAGTGGCTTCTATTCTTTTTCTAACAGTTCCATGGTTTGGACAAACCATAAAAACCATGACAGTTCAAAAACTTGAATGCTGCAGATTCATCAATTTGATAAGCAGCTAAATGGTCTTGGATTCTGAAACCATATGACAAAGTTAGATGAGACCAGTCTAACCTTTCCATGTCTCCTCCCTTGATCTTCTTCCAGGGTTCATTGAACTGGATGTACTGGTTCCCGTGACGAGATATGTTGAGGATGTGCTTCAGGGCATCGCGTATTCTGGCAGAATAGATCAAATGAGACCAAATCTACTAGTCGTTTTAAAAAGGATGCAATGAGAGCGCAAACAGGCAATATTCCTTTTCAAAATAAATTTAGAGTTCAATTTACAGCTTTTTTTCATTTGATTTGGGATAGAATCCCATAGGTTTCTTTTAGAACTGACAGTGATACGTAAATGAAAATGCGAATTATGTTTCCCACACTCTTTTCAATACAGTTTGCAACAATTAGTAATAAAATGGAAATAATTCTTAATTTTTGGCAGCTGATGATTACGTTAAGCATGAAATAAGGCTTCAACTGCACAAGATCGAAAGAAGTCACTTGAATAACTGGATATTTTTTAATTAATAGATTCTTTAATTTTTATTTAACTGAATAAAATACCTTTGATCTAAACGCCAGCACTACTAAAGGCAGCTTGTGACAGATGTGTAACGATGTGCGAGAGCTCTTACTTGACTTTATCCAGGAGTTGGATATACTGACGTAGCTCCCAGCCCACCTGGGCCAGGAGCCTCTTGTCCTCCTGTAAAAGCTCCATGGCAGGCACACAGCCCTCAAAGAATTTACTGACAAACATTCCAGCTCTGGGGGAGGTGGGAAAGAGTGAAGGAAAAGGAGGAGGAGGAAAGTGGGAAAGAGAGGGAAGGCTTCATTAGCTGACTTGCTAATTGTTGATAAATTATGGATTTGGATGCCAGATGTAATGTAATACTCAGCCAGTGTAAACTAAATTGTCAGTATACTGCAAGGAGGCTCCTTATGGGATTCCCTCCTTCATCGCTTCTCATTTGCAGTCAAGTCTGAAACGAGTCATTTTTAAAATGAGTTTCAGATTTTTATCAGGACGAGCAGGTTAATATCAAGAGTTATTCGTACTTCTTCTGCAGTGAACTTTTCTCTAACTTATTTATCTTCTCTGCCTTTAAGGAAGGTCTGCCCAACAAAACAGATTATGAATGAATTTTAAATCCATGTTGATTTATGAGACTAGATCCGAGGTTGTGTTTCACTCTGCCAATCTCATAAATCTGAGAGTGGTGTTCAATCATGCCAAAACAGAATTATTCACAGTGCTTGAAGTGGCCTGATCTCTCTTTATCAGTCAGAAACATTAAGCTGTTGGACAACATGAAGATCAGCTTCCACTGCATGAATTTCTTCAGCCAATTATTTATCTCGAGGAGCCTGTAAAGCACTTTAATTGTCGGTAGTTGGCTGATAACCTGGATTAAAGCAATGCCAGAACCCCAAGCGATGTATGAACACAGTGGTAGAGCAACTTTGGATATACGTGACACACTAAAGAGCATGCAGCATACTTGATTCAGGCAAGGACAAAGTTCCTATGCTACAGCGGAGAACTTTTCAACTCCCACCACCTTAGGCTTGATGCACTCTGAGATATTTTTGAACCAATTAAGCAGCAAAGTAACTGCTCCAGACCAATTTTTAAAGATCAAGGTACTTTGAGAAAAGGCCGCTGAGGAAAAAAAAAGATCTTTGATGCCGGATTTAACCCTGATCTTTTAAAAACCATCAGAGGTGCTGTAATTGGGGCTAAATTACACCATCCCAAACAAATTTAGAAAATTGAGAACAACTTGTAAGCTTTGTTACTCTTACGGACTTTTGTCAGATTATGGCAGTCTTATAAAACTTGGCAGGTAATTGGATTGTATGGTAATGCCAATACTTGAGAGCACTCTGTGGCAGGTGTGCATCAAACGGATTATGTAGAAGAATTGAATCACTTTATTGGCACATGACACATGCCATTGGAATTTGTTCTCTACATTTAACCCCTTCTATTATATAGAAGCAGTGAGTACAGCTGCCATGTGGCGGTTAGGGAGCAGTTAGGGGTTCAATGTCTAACACAAGGACACTTTGACATGCTTTCTGCAGGGGGATGGAACCACTAATCTGATTCGGATAACTAGACAACCGTCCTACCTCCTGACCTATGCTGTCTCTATATGGAAAGGCAATAATCGATCATATTGATTTATTGCCCAACCCTAGCTACATACCTGTTGATGAAGTTGCCCAAGTTGTTGAGCAGCTCAGAGTTGTTCTTCATAGCCATGTCAGCCCAGGAAAAGGCTGAGTCTTGGCCTTCCGGACGAACATACAGCAGGTAGAACCTCCATACATCGGAGGGAATGCCAGTGTCTTTTGCCATGTCTCCAAACACCCCAACACCACGACTCTTAGAGAACTTGGTGTCCTCGTAGTTCAAGTACTCTAAGGAACAGGAGGAGGATAAGACACAGGATACATGTTACTAGCAACCAAGTCCAGGCCAGAAATAATTTCCTGTTCCAATGGAAATGTGATGGGTGTAGAATGCTTCCGAGGTGAGGATTTTGAAGTGGCGTGTATTTGTTTTCCAGTCATTTTAGATTAGCTTCTGGTTCTTTGGTGATGGAGCCTAACTCCCAAGGATATTTCATGATCAATGTAAATTTAGAGACTGTAGCATTAGAGAATGTCACATCCTAAACTACATGTTAAATAATTGATCACATGAGTCTTAAGCAATTCCAACAATAAAAATCAAGTTGTTGGATTAGTTTATCAGTCAATCAAATCAATCCATCATTTACCAGTGGCGACAAGGTGGTTGACAAGTGTGTAGTTGTCCTGAGCACCCAGCAGGGTGCAGGGGAACACTACGCTGTGGAATGGCACATTGTCCTTGGCCATGAAGTTATACAGCTCTACCTGGTGGTAGCAACAACAAATTACAGCATCAGGGTGACATCATATTAGATCATCATGAGATCATTCAGTTCAAAGAGGACTTAGCTGCTCTCCACCAGCACCACCCCCATCTATCTATCTCTCTTTCTGTATCTTCTCTGCGAATATAGGCCAGCACACATCACAGAAGCTGAATCCGGGGGCGCCAGATAGAGAGGCATGAGTCAGTGGCAGAGAAGCAGAAAGCTTTACTCACAAAGCAAATGTTAGAAGAGCTCTTTTAATCAATTGGGTTTTAAGTGTCTTTATGAAACTTTTTCATTTCTGGCTTTTTAATGACTTTGCATTTTGGGTCTCTTTCATTTTGCCAAAAATGTAAATGACCTCATGGGTGTTTTACTTGGTTCCACAACAGCACTGTGAGCTAATTTTAGAGAAAACTAAGGGGATGAAGGAATTATCTTCCTGAGCTTTGGCTGAATATTGTCTTTGATCAATGGGCACCGATGGTTTTCAGCTCTTCAGTACTGGACAATGTGTAAATAATGAGTAAAGAATTATTAAAACAGCATATTTTAAAACAATGCTTTACAATGTAACACTAGTCTAAATAGACCT
>OMLC01000910.1:0-14144 GCA_900302585.1 Regalecus glesne
GCTGTTTTGTTCTCAATGTTGTGTTAAAGGGATGCTTTCAAAATAGATAGTAGGGGAAACCATTTTCTTTATTTAAGGACCCACAAGATCCTTTATATGTTTGCATTCCTTATTCAGAGTAGAAGATACTGCTAGCCACAAAGTGTCATCATTCCAAAATGTTCATTTTGTCATCTCCATATTGATGAGTGTCAGCTGATGTTCCTGTACATTGTCCTCACAGATACTCTATTGAAGATGAGTCCTCTAACTTGGATGAGATGCCCTTAATGATGTCGGAGGAAGGCTTCGAGAATGATGAGAGTGACTACCAGACCCTTCCTCGAGCCAGGGTCAACCAGAGACAGAGAGGCCTCGGTTTCTTCCTTTCAGGAGGCTGGAAGGCCCTCTGTGGCAGGTGTGTGTGGTTTTTGTTGTTTTACACAGGAGGAGACATGAACACTATTCAACTGCCATTCACTGATAAAATACGCATTATAATTTTGTCACGAGCGTTGCTGCTAACAACTCTGAATGGCGACAACTTCGAGTTTTAGCGGAAAACCTCTCAGTTGTTAAAATTAGACAATTAGACAATACTGTGTTGTTGTTGTTTTATACATACTTCTGAGTATGCCCATGTCGAGCAGAGCTGCTTGCAGTTTAGAAGGGTAGTTTCTTAGGCAGTAGACAGTAGAAACTCATATTTTGCAAGTCTTTTTCATAATCGTAATCATCAAACTTGCAAATTACCCTGTGCACAACAAAGTCACTTTATTTTGAACATATAGTTAGAATATTTTCCCCTCAAACCCTTGGAAGTTCTATGTGTATATTGTCAGTGCCTATGCCACTAATGCCCAGTTTGGATTTCAAACGCACCAGTAGTTGTGCATGAAGTGCAAAGAGAGGATAAGGGGTTTTTTGGTCGAGTTGCTCGATACGCACCATCAGTCCAAAAAGATTTTAAGGTCAAACACTGGCTGTGGTTTATCCAACTAATGATTCATTTGACAGGTTTTACCCTCTAAAACTACTCATGGTGGCTGTGTGTATGAGAGGAATATTTGTTCATTCCAGGACAATGAATTGTAATAACATTTGTAAACAAATGTTTCTTGTTCATATGGGATCTCTGTGCCCAAAAGAAACTTTTATTTGTCAATGAATTTCATAGAATATTAAGTTTTCAGTGTCATTTGGTTATCAAGGCACATCTCCCCCCCTCAAGCTGCATATTGATTCCCCTCCCCACTAATGAACAAATCGGATTTTTCACAGCTGACCAGTTTGATGCTTTCCAGTAATTTTATGTGTGCTTAGCCAGGGATTATAAAACGCAAATAATTCACGCTGAATAAGCTCTGCCTATTCAAATGCCATATTATTTGAATAGCATTCATTTGCGCAAATAATCGCTCTTATGAATCTGAACTTGGATGCGTGCAGACTAAGGACACCGTGGCCAATACAAACACTTCTTTTCACCAAAGTTGGTTTATTTTGTCATATGATTTTGCCAACTTGCTTAAAGAGTGGAAAAGCCAAGTCCATCAGCATGACGGTACACACCCACACAATGCCAGACCTTTTCTCCTCTCTCCCTACTAGTGCCAGTTCAGGATGTACTCACATCAAACTGTTCAGAATGTCACTTGCTACCACACTATTTGCATTTTTCAGAGATAATATGGGGTTGCATAGCTCAGGAGGTTGGGTGGTCATCTAGAAGTCAGAAAGTTGGTGATTTGATCCCCAGTTTCTTCAAAAAGCATGTTGAAGTGTCCTTGAACAAGACATTGAACCCCTAACTGCTTGGGACAACAGATGAAAATTAGCTTGGGGACTAAATCTGGCATATTTATATTCTAAATGTTCATTAATATACACTGCCCTTATAAAGGGATTATTATTATTATTGTTGTTGTTGTTAATTACCATAAACCACAGCTTAGCATTAGCAGGGTGCTAGGAAGTCCTTTTTCCCCTAAAGTTGATTAATGTAGTTGCTGTAGTAGTTCAGCAATGATGTTGCTTAACCCACCTCTGAGGTGAAACCAACCAGGATGCACGTAGGAAAAGGTGCGGCATGTTATCACATCAAAATAGGCCTCCCAATACTGTATGTGTTGAGATGAGCAGACTTGTTCATCTGTGAGCATGTCTGACACAGCAACAGCATGGGAATTCCCTCCTGCAGAGTCTCTAACCTTTCCAAGAGCTAGAGGAGAATGATCTCCTTCTAAAATTGTGTCAAAAGAGGCATTGAAGATCTAATTAACACATACATAAGGAATTTCATTAGTGAAGTACTGTGGGGTGAAGTAGGACACAGCAGTGCAGCTCATTGGCCACAAATCTATGAAAAATGAGAGGACAATGCTCATCCAGAGTCCGAGTGAGCTCTGGTTCTGTTGAAAGGCTGACCAGCAGTGATTTTTCTTCGTTTTGTTTTTATTCTACATTATTAGAGGTCCTTATTGATTGTGTTGTAGTCTCTCATCCCACCCAGATCACTTATGTTACCCTATGTATAAAAATAAACTTGACATATTTTGGCTTTGACAGGTTGATAAATTGACCAATTTCAAACTGTATCGGCCATGATAGCTTTTTTTTTAAATGAGATAAATAGACTTTTGAACAGGATAAAAGTTCATTATTTATATCAGCAAAATAGGCATTCCAAATGCCATTCTGTTATGTACAGAGAGGCTGATCAGGTAAATAAACCATGTCAGAGAGTGAGCATTTGACTTGATGCAGTTAATACTCTCCCATCCTGGACCCTGTTTATGTCTGCCCCCCAACACAGCTGCTGTGACTGCCTCATCCATACGTGTCGCAGGAAGAAGGAGCTGAAGGCCAGGACAGTGTGGCTTGGCTGTCCTGAGAAATGTGAAGAGAAATACCCCAGGAATGCCATCAAAAACCAGAAGTACAACTTCTTCACCTTTGTGCCTGGGGTGAGCTGGCTCTTAGAGAATGTCTGTGGCTTGGGGCTTGTGTTGAGCTACCAGTCCTTCCTCCATCCGTTCCATACACTTGACATGTGCTCTCAATGTTTTTACGGTATTAAATTTACAAAGAACTCATCCTTCCACTCAAACTATACTGATTTTTGAGTAAACGCATGCATTGGATTTCTCTTGATTGTTAAGTGTTCCTTTCTATCACTAACGTGAAGGTCTCGGTGGAGAATATTCCAGATCCATCAGTGTTCCTTATTAAAAAGCACACAACTCTATAATTAAGAGGCCTATCTTCTGCCCAGGCCATAAAATGTCAACTGTCTCTCAAAGACATATTCTCATTGACAGCTTGCCAAAGACCTCCGTTTCTCTCCCACCACTTTGAATTATTAAATACACACAGATTGGGTTTAGCAGTGTGCATTTTTCCCTAAAGGTCATGGGGTTCATTAACTATAGAGTGCAGTACATCGATCCCATTGGCCGGGCTAATCTGTGACTAGTTGCCAGACTCATTATTACAATCATTATTCAAAATCTGACCTGAGATGAACAGCCTTGTGCTCGCTACTTAAGATCTCTCTGAAGTAAAAGCAGCAACAGAGAAATCAAATGGGCCCTCCATATGTGCTATTGACTGCTTGATAGTCTGATAGTGAGAGGATTTCAGTATACTGGACAAGACACGAGAGGTCCTCCAGTAAATTCCACTTGAAACAGTATATGGTCGTAACAAACTTGGCACAGTGCGATCAAGAGAAACGATTGATGTCCCCTGCCTTATTTCATTATTGTGATAAGGTGAACAGTCTAAACGTCTTTCAAATTCAATCCTTAAAGCTCAGGAAACAACCAACCGCTGACATTTTACCAAATTGACCTGCCAAATGAAATGGGCACCCTGTACGTCATTTGAAAGACAACCTCAGAAAGCACACAGGGTTTCCATCAGGTTAATTTAAAGTTAACAGCATTAAGTTGTATCTTTTTTCCACCTGCAGACATTTAACCCATCCCGCCTGTGGCGTTACTACAACTGCTGGCCGTGTCCCACTTGTCCCCTCCATCAGATGTCGTCTTCGTCATTCGTATCACCTTGCTGACACACTCGCTCATTATGCCCGATACTTGTCTGCTCTACCTTCTCAGGTTCTCTACCAGCAGTTCAAGTTCTTCCTCAACCTCTACTTTCTAGTGGTGGCCTGCTCCCAATTTGTGCCATCGCTGAAAATTGGCTATTTGTACACATACTGGGCTCCTCTGGTAAATGCACTAGACTATCTTCTTTCTTCCTTTGGTCCTGGTTTTAGTCCTGGTTATTTGAGCAGGGGATTCCATATGACAACTGTTATTCAGTTATTATTATTTGATTCCATGTAATATGGATCTTGAGAGGTCGCTATTATATGCTGTATAAGCTGCTTATGTTCAAAAAAGATAAATGTCAATATTCTGTGAGGATTAGTGTGTCAACACCCATATCTCTGAATATAATTTAGTACATCCCAGTCATCACCTGAGAATGTTGTTTGCAATCACGGTAACCATTAAATTGAATCGGACTCGATTTGCCGCATTTCTAAAAGAGGAGAGAGCAACGTAAAGCAGATTTTGTCTCTTGGGCAAGACTTTGCGATCGAGCGTGACTCCAATAGGGAAAAGAGTTGCTACCTTTGGTTTAGACATCACATAGTGGCATGTGCTTGTATTCCATTTATTCTATATTCCAAAAGGTCCCTCTATAGTGCATGTCTTTCTAAGTGCTGACGCAGAGCAGTAATCTTGGATATTCTTTGACACCCCTTCACCTTCTAGGGTTTTGTATTGGCTGTCACCATGGTACGAGAGTTGGTGGACGAGGTCCGACGCTATCAGCGGGACAAAGAGATGAACTCCCAACTCTACAGCAAGCTCACCGTGCGCGGTAAGGGCGTAAAATCAATTGGTATTTTTTTCCAATGCCCGTAACCAATAGCTGATTTCACAGTAATGGATACATCCAGTGTATACAGCGTATGGTCAAGCTTTTCCCCGTGCAATTAAGGGATGCCACTCCATTGGATCTTCACTTGTAACAAAAGTCATTCCTCTAGCTGTAATTGCATTGATTTTTTTTTTCTCTCCGATTTCTCGAGACTGTATGAACTAAGATCTATCCCTCTGTTGAATGTGTGGTTAATCCCTCTGTGAGGTATCTATGACCGCGACTGGGAGATGCAACTCTCACACGCTGTGCATACGTGCATGCCAACACACATGCGCGTGTTCGAGTGCGTAAGAGGAGAAGGAGACATAGAGGATATTGAGTTGATATAATTGAGAGTGACCCCAGCTTGCTGTTGTTTTTGTCCATGCCTCGGACCAGAGATCAAAACAGAGGGCTATTGCATTTGCATAGCCAAGGTAATCAATCTCTTCGAAATTAAGGGAGAATCAGAGGAGTAACATGGGGAAAGAAAAGAACAGGCTGTGGTTTTACGAGCGTGTGTTTTATTTCGCCTCCGTTAAAACGTTTCGAGCACATCTAGTTCATTGTCTGTCTGTTTTAATTATGCCCTTCAAGTTACTGTCTGAATTTGGCATGATCTTTTTCTCTTCTGTGTAATTTCTGCTCCCTTTTCCCCAGGTAAAACTCAGGTGAAGAGTTCTGACATACAAGTTGGAGATTTGATCATTGTTGAGAAGGTGAGGCTTGTTTCCTCTGAATACAAGGACTGCATATGAGGTTGAGGCAGAGATTGATCTTGGGCACTAGCCAAGAAGGCAGATAGGCTGTTTACTGGAAAACATTACCATCCGAGATTTTATGACCCTGTAGTCCAATAGGTTATGTCATTATCACAACAGTTAGCGCTCTAGGTATAATGGCTTATAATTGGTCTATGCCATGCGGAACTTAATGGAGTAAATGATGTGTTTGAATGATATACCTCATATTGTGACCACAATGATCAGCTGTGGATACTGGTGTTGGGCAGATTCCTGTGCAACAAAGAATCAATTTTTGGCTCCTTAGATTATTCCATGTTTGCTTTTGGGGACGGGGTGATACCACCAATGTGACTTGGTACTATTAGTGGCAGGCAGGACAGTGTTGGCATGGTCTTTGGTTTCCTCCTACAGCTCAGAATAGGTGAATAGTAGACTCCCAAGTTGCCCATCGATATAAATATGAATGATATGTGTCTGTGTGGCCAGGCACCCTGTCTGAGATGCCCATCCACTTTCATTACAGTACAGTGCCTGGTGCTATTGGCTTCAGCATCCTGTGACCCTGATTAAGATGAAGTCAATGTGGTGAATGGATGAATTTGAAGGGCAAACATGCTCTTCTGTTATCATGATTTAGCCATTCTTACCCCATATATTGACCAATAGAATGTCATTTTTATTCAGTTTTGGCTAATCGCTATATTCAAGTTAACATGCAAGGCCTTGTTGCACCATGCTCGTTCTTCTGTGAGCCATATGCCTGAAGTAAATGGAGAACCATTTAGTTGCATGGCATGCCATTGATAGCAATGATGAATTTGAGTTCTCTTTGTGAATATCAGATGAGCTTTAATGGGGATGCTTGATTTCGTAGCACTAAATGAAATGAGATTATGTTAAATGTTACAGTTCATAATGGCATGCACAGACATGGTTATATGGAGTCCTGTGACCATGAAGGAAACATGATATATGGGTCAACATTTTGAATTTGCCTTGGAAATGGAGGCAGTTAAAAGGAATTAAAAAGTTTTAAAGGAATTGAAATAAATTGGCTCATTTTCTCATTTCCAACTAAAGCGACCATTTATGAAGTCTGACATTGGCAGAATTGAAGCAGATGGCTGCTGTGTACATCAATTGCATATTGCACCTTTATTGCAGATTATGCCTTTAAAGTTAAATCAGTGAAATTCTATAAGCATCCTTTTAGTTATGATTTGGTCAAAGTTTAATCCAATGCCATTAGGGGTTTTTACTGAAGTTTAGTTTGTCCAATAAAAGAGTGTTAAGACTGTAAAGCGTTAACCGCTTCATGCATTGATGACATTCCTGCAAGCCCTGGCCTATGTTTCCCATTCTAAAGTTGGTAAATGGGTGTCGATTTTTAAATAGATGTTGAACTGCACAGTTCTTTTCTATGAAAGATCACTGTTTTACCTTGATTGCTGCAAGCCGCTCTTGTTTCATTGATATCAGGTTTTAGAGATTGCATGGAGGCCACTGCCCAACGGCACTGGTTGCATTTGGAAAAATGGTTTCAGTATATCCCTGCATATGCTGTTGCTCAATTGTACAACAAAAGAGGGAGAATTATCGGAATTGGAACAGCTTCTATTCAAACCCTTTTTTCTGAATAATTAAAACACAAGTTGAGGCATAAAAGCTAGATTTGGATCCTTCCATCCATCTTTAACGGCTTATCCAAAGCTGGGTTACGGAGTCATGCTGCAGCTTATCCTAGCTCTCATTGGACGAAAGGCGGGGAATCACTCTGGACAGGTTGCCATTCCATTGCAGGGCTTGAGTAATTTGGGATTCCGTGTTTTGCTCAAGGACACTTCAACATGCTTTCTGCAGGGGGCGGGGATCAAACATCCAATCTTTTGGATTATTATTACTACATCTGGATGGACAGAGAAATTTATCCTTACATTTTAACTAATGATTTAGATCCACTTGCTGCTCTGGTGACCTTATGGTCAGTGTAAAATCTAGCTATCTCTGACAAGTGAACATGTTGACTTTCCATTATTGAATGTGGGATAGACTTCAGACAGCTGAAACTCCCCCATTCTCTGTTCAAAGTGCTGACCTTGTTCAATTATTCAGGAGGATTTGCAGGGCCAGTTATGCTGTGACTAGCGTTCAGCTGTCTATGAAATTTCTACCTAGATGCTCAAATTTAGAATTTGTTTTTCCCTTCTTTTCTGTAGAACCAGAGGATACCTGCAGACATGATCTTCCTGAGAACATCCGAGAAAAATGGTGAGTGAAGAAATGGTTTGTATTATTTTGTGCTTGTGAGTCCTTGTTTGGCAGTGCCAAACAAGAATATGCAAGCTCAACAAAAACTTTATTTAAATAAAGATGGAAAAAAGACTTTAAAATATAGTATGACCATTCCTCTCAGGGATCTTATATGGTGACGGAGTATACATTAGATAAGGCGAATTCTCATTTCATAGACAAGATCTTAGAAATGGACAGGATGCTATGTATTGGCAGAATTGCTTGTTGTGAGGGATTATGAGAGACGGTGTAAAGCAAAAATGGGTGAGAAATATGTCCTCTGTCATCCACCTCCTGTCCTTTGGCATCCACTGATCAAGGCTGCCTGTGATGCATATGATTTATCACAGTTCCTCTCCAAGACTGATGATACAAATTCCAATTAATCAATGAGGTGCATTAAGTCCAGGCTCTTTTCTCAGGGGCACCAGGAGAAAACGTTCTGCGTACATCATTTCCATCAATCTCAAATGTGCCAATATGCTTGGCAGGGAGCTGTTGATGTCTTTATGTCTCACACTTCCACGCACACACTCATAGACTCAGCCACACACATTTATTCACACGGGCACACACAACACATCTCGGCGATGTTATTTGAGGAGTAGTGCTGTCACTGCAGCGGAAGGAAGCCATGAATCATCCTCCTTGTGATAATGTTTTCCATCATACTTAACCCTGCAGGGACCGTTTACAGCTGCCCTTTAGCCTCTCTGTCAAATAGCTGCACTCATCCATCAGTTTCATATGGAATATTACCTCAGATCAATACAGGTCATGACTTCTGAGCATTTATTGGGCTCTTGTGGATGCTTCAGTTGGTTTCCTGGCACCCGCAAGGCTCTGTATTGTGCACTACACCATAGATAGCATAATTTGACCTGTGTCCATTAACTATAGCAGCATCCATTTTTTTAATGCTAACTACTCGTGTCATTTTATCTTGCTATCTCACTCAAGTGGCGTATGGGTTGAAACATGTGCCACTGCCCTAATCTCAGAGAGGTTAGATAACTTTATTCAGTATTATTAATATTCAAATCCCAAATCTAATTATTTTACAGGAGTTAGAGTTTGTGTTGGATTAGGTGTTTGTCTAAGGGACATTTGTTTTAGTCAAATTGACAGCTAATATGCTAAAACAATTCCACTGCAGTGGACGTGGCCTAGGACAAAGAGAGAGTCATAGGTTGACAGTAGACAAACAAAAGACTTGATCCCATTTCTGTCTGTTTTATGTATTCTCCAGGTGCATGTTTCATCAGAACAGATCAGCTGGATGGAGAGACCGACTGGAAACTGAAGGTTGCGGTTGGCTGTACACAGCGACTACCAGCACTAGGGGTATGGGTGGCTCATAGGGCATTGAATCTCTGTGGTTATCAAATTTGCTTCTGTTCCTCAGATCAGCCAGTTTAGTGGCTGGAAGTGATGAGTAGACAAGTGAATGAGTGTTCTGTTATCACTGAATGCAATTCTCGTCAAGTGAGCTTGCCTCTGAGCTGTAATGGAAACCTAACTAGCAGTACTGACAGACAGCAGGTACAGCCTAGACCTGACAGCAGTTTCCTTTAACTGGAGCTGATACTCAACACTTCAGATTTAAGTTGATTTTTTTTCCCGCCGCTACTTAATGGGATCAGTGAATTAAAGTTTCAGGAAGTCATTTGATGATTGAGCTTTTTATCATCCGTATAAGGTTTCCAGAGGCTGGAGGATA
The DNA here is from genome assembly GCA_900302585.1 of Regalecus glesne. Taxonomy (NCBI): domain Eukaryota; kingdom Metazoa; phylum Chordata; class Actinopteri; order Lampriformes; family Regalecidae; genus Regalecus; species Regalecus glesne. The sequence goes on from OMLC01000910.1 coordinate 9,676, forward strand.
GTAATGGTTGTCTTCCTCTGTAGTCATTATTTAAACGTGTTGGATGCCAAGTTTTTATCCCTTTCACTGGGGATGCACTGTTACCCTTACCAAAACTTAGTCTGATAACAAGCTAAAATAGGGTGTCATTGCCTGAGTATGTCTTTGAGACTATAATCTTAGACTGTTGGACACATTGTGAGAAATAAAAAGGAATTTGGCTTCAGTCTCTGCCATTTATATAGACCTAGAATGTTAAATCTCCCACTTGGAGGGACGTTATTTACATCTTATTGTTGTTACGCAACTTCAGAACTATAAGATTAGACTTTAATATCCGATCAGGGGAAATTCTTTCAGTGAAAATTATACATTTAGGCACAGTAATGCGGGCCGCGATAGCTCAGTGGTAGAGCGCATGTTTTGGGAACTGATGAGCCAGAGACTGTGGGTTCAAACCCACCACAGGGTGTCAGGAAGGGTATCCAGCCTTAATCCCCCAGGCTCCATTGAAATCGGTTCCACCCCCACAACATGGGGACTAATCGAATACAAACGACATGTTCTTATTAAGTGATGATTGGCATTATAAGGTCACTTCAGGATTTTGGTAATTGTATGAATTGGGCTTTAAAAACCAAAGTATTCTAGTAAACCAAGTAGACCCAGACACTCGGATAACCTTTCTTCAAAATCTGCATTCCTTCACCAAAGATTCTGAGTCAGTTTCAGTATCGACGTTCAGCAGTCTCGGATACTGTGACTTTTTTCTGCCGTGTCTCTGTATCTGTTAAAGGCTGGAGCAACCCTATTCTCCACTGGGGGCACAGTAAAATAATCTGCCTGCTCCTCCTTAACCGCTCTGCCCATGTTCTCACCAGGAGAACACTATCTGAGCATGACTGAGGGCTGCCCGGTCACTGCATAGGCTCCCTGCTTGCCTGCCTGCCTGAATAATTTAATGTTTACAATCAATTTTGTTCCACATGGGGGCCAGAACTGGTGTTAGATGCTTGACAGGTCTTAGCTGCAATCTCACTTGGTTAGATGACTGAGGGATGGAGATGATAGAGGACTGATGTCACGTTGTTTAATATGTTTTTTATTATTATCTGAAAAATATAGGGGTAATAACTTTCTATATAAAGTTGCTTTATGTTTACCTTTAAATGTAGACACTTGTAGACACACCAACATTAAAAACAACCCATATGATAAGAATTGAAAAGGTGATCCATAGAATCACCATCCGTGGTAAACCGTAAACTGAGATTCCCTTGCATCCTTATCCACTGACCTGTACTGAAGGATTTTATCTTACTTTCATCTGTCACTCCTGCTTTTCTCAGGACCTTTTCTCCATCAATGCCTATGTCTACGCCCAGAAGCCTCAGCTGGACATCCACAGCTTTGAAGGAAACTTCACCAGGGTACATTGCCTCTTTGACATATTTATGACTCATGTGACGGATCAAGAAACACATGCAGGTTTTTATAGAAATTGGATTGACATGGCTGATGTGTGCTCCTATAATATGTAGACGAATGGCAGCATTGAAGACTTTTGTGTCTGCCTGGGCCTCTGACTATCTCCAGCAGGCCTGCCTCTTACATCACAGACAGGTCCACCCAGCTCCGTCCATTCCCTCTCGTTGCTCCGTGATTTTTTTCTTTATTAATAGCAGATTAGCGCAGCCCCCACGGAGAGGAGAGCTGTAGTACAAAGGGAGGCTTTGTGGCCCGTCTTCACTCTTGGCCACACACCAGGCTTAGTGAGCGAGCACTTCCTCTGCTCATTCATCCTCCGCGGCCTTCCTTTGCATAACGTGTGCTTTTAGTCTGAGCAGGATAGAAAAAAATAGGTTCCCACAGACCCGCCACAAATGAACTTACCAATTTATGAGCCCCCCCCTCTCTCCTGCTTTCCTTGAGACGGATATGGTGGCTTTGTTTCTATACTCACAATTAGACCCCCTGTGCCGTGCAGTTATGAAGACAGAGGTCCAATGCCAATGTCAACGCGGTCAAGCATTCTGCAACCTTACATTTATTTTTCATGCACCTCTTCCCATGTTTGAGTGGATTGACAGGATGTGGGTGCTTAGGTATCATAATTATCATATCAGGCTTGTAATTTGACCTGAAATTTGAGCTGCGTTCCTGACTCAAATTATTTTCAGCATTTGTCTTCATATAAGAGTGCGGGATAGGGAGGGTGAAACAGGAGGCCCCCCCGGGGCTTATTTATCGCTGAAACGTCATTTACGCTCACTCTGTATACTGTTTTTTTTTTTTTTTAAATACTGCCTCTATCATCATTTCAATTCTAGTTCCTGTATTGACAGAGGATGCACTGCATTTCTACAGTAGGGCCACAGTGTCAGATATTCATGGCACAGATGAGCCCAAGATCTTTATATTCTACATTCTTCTTTTTCTTTTGCCATCTTAATTTTCTTTGCTACGAGATTTGGTTTGCAGAAAGTGTTGAAAAAGCACAGATGGCTATATTATGTACCATAGATTCAAGATTCCAGAACTTTTTCATTGTGCAAGCATGATGGAATTACAATTATGTCTGCCTCAAATGGTGAATATAGACAATAAAAAGACAGGAGGGAGATGAATAATATAACAAAAATCAGCAAATGTAATTTTATGAAATACAAATGCATATCAAGCCACTGTGAAGAGCAGTGGTACTATAGTCCATAGTTTAATACAATGGGATGATATGAGGTTGAGCATAAGCTGTTCTTCTGCTGTGTCAGCCGTGTATCTATCTGAAAGGTCTAACTGTCAAGAAAGATGTGCATCTGGTAGATTTAGCCTAGGTCTAAGGAGATGAGGATTCAACCTTGTGTTTTGTACTATGGTTTGTACCTTTTTCAGGTATGTTATTTCCCCGTCCTGAGAAAATAACTTCAAATCTTCAAATAAATTCGACTCACTTCAAAATAAGAGATTTTGTCAACATTTGCCATCGATGTCTTCTTATAATTAGTCCATTTCCTGCTATCTCTTTTCTTTTTTTTTTGTCCCCAAAACACACCCTGGTTTATTTTCATCAGCAGATATCCCCGGTCGATATTAATTTACAGACTTTTTAATGTTTAATAGACTGTTGTCGAGATGAAGGGAAACACAGGGTGAAGTGAGAAGGGAAGACATTCAGCAAAGGTTTTGAGGTCAGATTGAAACACAGGACCACCCCTGAGCCTATATGGTATGCACTTAACTGGCTGAGTCACCAGCACATAGCAGCGTTGGCATGTTTTGAACTCCGTATGAATGAAAACACGAAGGGCCTAAATCAAGTTTAAACTTCCCATTGTATTGAATAAATGCCTGGGATATTAATCCTTTAGCCACTCCAGTGGTCCTTTAGGAAATTACTGTGGTTCCCAGTGTTGAACTTTTTCAATACTGTTCCCCAGCCTCAGGGTGATAGTTGTAATTTGGTGGTGGCAGACTTCTCAAATAAATTCAAAGTATTCAAGTGATGGATAAGAAAATGTGGTTCTCTGCTCAGTGGCACAGTTCAGTTCTATGCCCAACAGGATGATATGTTGCTATTGATTTTTATATGTATTACTTAGCATCATTTCCCAGTAATACATGTGTGTATGTAAAGCTGACTGTAAAACGCCTTCTTTTCACCTTCCCCTGCAGGAAGACACTGACCCCCAGATCCACGAAAGCCTAAGTATTGAGAACACCCTGTGGGCCAGCACAGTTGTTGCATCTGGTAAGTAGGTATAAGCTAACTCTGCTGGCCAACATGTGCATACCGATGAGTATTTACAGACTATAGGCCTACCAAATATGTATATGTGAGACTGCTCTTTTAGATCTTGCCATCGTTTCCTTGCAACTCAGGGGCGGCATAGCTTAGTGGTTAGAGCGGGTATCTGGCAATCGGGGGGCTACAGGTTTGTTCCCCAGTCCTGCATTAAGCATGTCGAGGTGTCCTTGAGCAAGGACACCTGAACCCCTAACTGCTCCCTGAGCGCCATATGTTGGCAGCTCACTGCTCCTATACAATAAGGATGGGTTAAAATGCAGAGAAATCCAAATTTACCCTTGTGGGACTGATAAGGGAATCTATTATTATTATTATTATTATTATTATTATGTGCTGTGAATCTCTAGTGTGAACTGGCAACAGTTCTCTGCACCACTTTTACCAGATCAAATTCCTTTACATCATTTGTGCCTCAGGATCGGTGATCTGAGGGGATTTCAGCAGCTGTTTGTACCCCATAGTATCCACTCATGAGTCTTGATAGGTCGGTTTCGAAACCATTTCGTACACTTTGGAAAAGCTTTCAGAAATGTACAGCTGAAGTAATCCTCCCATGTTGCAGCTAAGTAATTCCCCACAGAAACTGTTTGTGTCAGTTGAGAGCGTTTGCATCGCTCTCGGCAATAGCCGCACCATTGATTTGCGGTACCCCCCCTGGCCTGACCTTGCTTAGAAGAACACACAG
>OMLC01000911.1:0-14466 GCA_900302585.1 Regalecus glesne
ATGTGCATGGATTCAGTCAGTTGGACACGTCCACCTGCTGCTACCATGTCTATCTTAACCAGATAGATATCAACTTAGTGTGTTTTATTGATGTGCAGTAAATGGGCTCCAGCAAAAGCCTGGCAGTTGCCATGGAGGCAACACTCTCAAGGCAAAGCATAGAAGAATATCATTTATAATGTGTAACCATGGCAACCATGGTCTCTGCTTTTTTTGCTTCATTCTCCAGTACAGTGTTTTTATGGGTTCAGTGACGCATTGTGCACGCTAATCTAAATGCTTGTTCTTATCACACACCTGCACTCACATGCATACAGAAAAGTTATCACTCATGTCAAGCCCCCCTTCATATTTATTGCATGGCAGCAGAAATGTTAAATAGTCTACCCACTTACCCGAGGCGGCTCAGTGGGTAGAGCGCAAGCCTTGGGACTCAGGTGTTGTGGGTTCGTATCCCACCGCGTAGCTTAGTAAATGTGAAGCATTCATTGTAAAGCACTTTGAGTAGTTGGTAGACTAGAAAAGCGCTATGAAAGAATTAGTTCATTTACCATTTAAGTAAATTTCAGGCTACATTTATTAGCTGTAAACCTCTGTTTGTAAGTCATTTAGAACCTGTTCAACTCTGTATATTTACTCTCACTTTCCATGGATATTTGATATCAGATGTCTCTCTCTCCCTCACCCAGTCTCAGGGCTCACCATACTCAATGAGCGGACAGCGCAATGTCAGAGCGCTCTGGGCAAACTGCAAAGGGGAAGGATGGCAAAACCAAGTATGCGTCGCTCAACCTGTTTGATACATACAAAGGAAAAAGCCTTGAAACACAAAAGCCTGTTGGTAAGTATCTTGATTCACCTATATCTGGGCTCAGCACAGTGTTCAAGGTGTGAGTGGTTTTATTTATTAATTAATGTTGTACTAGTGCGACTGCTTAATGGATATTTAGAATATTCTTTTGCGGTGTCTGATTGAAACTGTTCTGTTCTGATTGTGCCTTAAGGACATCTACAATTATTTTAGTCATAATTCTGTTTTACCTATTACCTACCAAAAACTGCAAATGGTCCAGGTTGGATTCAAACCCACGCGACTGTAGTAAGGACTCAGCATTATGTGGTAAATGCTCAACCAAATGAGCCATTGGGGTGCCTCCTGCAGACCTGATTTTACTTATGAGCATATTATTATGTAGCCTTGGTTGATGATAGTTGCTCCTCTACATATCACAGTTTCGATGATCTATTCATGGTTGTTTTTTTTCCTGGGAAAATCTATTGAAGTCTGACATTTAAATCTCTTTGGTCATAATGTCCGATGAAAATAATGCCCTCCAAAGCACAATCTGAATTGTATTAAAATAGGCCAAAATAAAATGTTCACATATCCTTCTATCTAAAAAAGGAATCGTTATTTCTTTTGTGAATGTCCAGGCTAGAGAGTAGGGGAAGAACAATAAAAAAATCTCTTACATTATTGCTTCACCCTGATAAAGCATGTGCTCAGACTGAATGCTGTGGGGTGCAAACAGCAAACAGTGCTGAAAGAGAGTGATCAGACGTGGCCAAACAAGCAAATCTTAGCAAGTGTTTTCTGAAGCTAAGTAGGTCTAATGACTATGAAAACAATGAGTCTGAGACTCAGTCTGAAGTCACAAAGACATAAATCTAAAGTAAAATATTTGAGTTTATGTAATGCCCCATAAAGGTAGGCTAGCGTAGTATTTATTTGAAAAGTAGTTAACCACATGAGTCTTTTGATGGGACTCTTCATTTGGAAAAATAAGTAACCTACTTTTCAATAAAAACTATACATTTTAATGCATTGACAATGTCATTCTTTTTTTATGCCCTTTATTCCCACCTTAATTCCCCGAGTTACCTATGACTGGATCTGTCTCTTTGATACCCTCTAGAACGTCAACAGGAAGGAAGTCGTAGCGTGTGTCTTCTCCAAGTCACACGATGACTAGATCTCACTATTTCATACATCAGTCTCTCAGGGAAAGCACAGTGGTTGGCCGTCGGAGGAGAACGAAGCGAAGAGTACTTTACCTTCACTTAACCGCAAGCGCCCGGACTACCCAGAGGGGGACACTAGTAAACCTAAAGTCCTTTTTATCCAACGTAACCCTTATCCCCATGTGAGGTTTAGCCAATTATGACAATGTCATTGTTTATATAGCCTGCCTATCGATTGTTTTTAAGTTTGTTAAATATAAAGTATTTGAGTGAAATCTCTCGTCTGTCGAGAACACTAAAGTTTTACAGGACATATTGGACCAGCACCAATGTTTTTTTACTGATGGAAACTGCTACAAATGTATGGTTTGGGGGAAAAAAACATATTTAGATTGCATTGTGTTTCATGACTCAAAACTTTCTCAGTTGATTGTAACAGCTCATGACCCCCCCTCTCTCTCTTTTTTTCTAGTATGGTATTAATTAATGACCTTGCATGCTCATGAATAGAAAAGCGCTATATAAGAACAAGTCCATTTACCATGAATAATGGTTGATCGCATTCTGGAACGCTCGATGATAATAATAAAACAAATGATGGTCTATAATAGGTTGTTACAATTGCAATAAAAACAAGAAAAGACAATGGCTAATGTAACCAAGGTTTGTATTTAAATATACGGGATTGTCAAAATTCTATTTCTAACCACCTACTTCAGCCACTTAATGACAACACTTTTCCTGATATACCTGTACACATAACTTCAGCATTTAGCCAACATTTACCATGGTGCATGAATTAGCTGTGCATTATTGTTTGCTGCCTGTGCATAGGGTTGTTGTGAAAATGATGTTCTCCTCTGTGGTCATTAAAATAAGTATGATAGTTATATTAGCCTTCCTCAGCCTTTCCTGACACCCATGAGTAACTGGATTTATTGTAGACATTCATGAAGCAAAATCGGCACAGAAAAAGCTTTTCTAAGTGTACTTTAATTGTGCAGTCGCACCGGTCCTGGCTTTGAAAAAATATTCGCTCGTACCTTGTAAAAAATAAAAAAGGTTCCAAACTGTGACCAATTGCAATTTGGAGCCCTGTGTGTACCATGTCCACATAGTGAGTGAGAGAGGAACATAGGCAGTGGACTACATGAGTACTGAGTCCTGTTATATGGATAGAGCCTCTGAGCCACTGAACCTGACATGAGACACAGGCTCACTTGTGGGTGCATTTTGACTTCAGTGCCATGTCCCCAGTCAATGGTTTATTCAGGAGCTCTCCTCCAGATCTCAGCAGCTGTCCTCGTTTTCAAATAAAGACTTCCCCCTCCAATGTAGTGAGGCCACGTATGACTCTGGCCTCTAGAAACAAATGAGGGATTGATATCCAGTATAGATACACTCTGAGAAGCGCTAAAGTCCTGACACCAGACAATCCCTTTATATCCTTCTGTGAGGATTCACTTACATCTACCAGTGAAATTAGTCTTTTTAACTTTTAACCCTCCCCTGCTTGTAACATTTTTAGAAAATGTCCATCAGAACCTGCTAAATTAAACTGCTTAGCCCAAGCCATCTTAGATCATTCTGTATCTTATTTCTATGAAAAGCACAATCAGCAGCAGCCGCCACTTCTACATAAGCCCAACCCTTCTCTACTAGGTTTTCAGTGGTGTCAGGTTTCACCAGTCTCACTGTACTAATGATCCCACCTTTCTTGTGTGTCTGTCGCATGCCTATCAATGTCAGTTCCTCCCCGCCATGGCCTGCAGTCTCTTGGTAAAGTTGCCTCCGCGCGGCGTATGCCACCCCCTGCCAACCTGCCGAGTCTGAAGGCAGAAAACAAAGGCAACGACCCCAACGTCTCGCTCGTTCCCAAAGACGGCACAGGATGGGCAAGCAAGCAGGAACAAGCAGACCCAAAGAGGTAAAGAAATTCTCTCAATTTTATCACAACACCTAAACTTGAACATGTGTTCTTTTTTCCCCTGAAGTTTAAGCATGGTGTAGCCATTATACCCATCACTTGCTCTAGATAGTGGGAAAAGGCTATTGGGTGTTATCTTGATGATGTCTCGATAGCAGTAAGTAATGATAAGTAATTTTCCCCCCTTGTTCTTTTAAAGGTTCTATATATTTCATGGATATGTTTTGTGTGAGAGAAGTCAGATATGTGTTTTGTAAAAATGAGGGGAGAAGTGATGTTTGATAATCACCACATCGCATTCTAGTACAGTCGACTCCCAATGACTTGAAGTCTCACTAACTTGAACCTCGCACTAACTTACAGCTGATCTTGCGTTAATCTCGCGCTGATCTAGCTTGCCCTAGTATGAAGAAATTATTAATTGTGATTGTAGTTTTAAGTAGCTTTATCATGATTATCATTTTAGATATAATTGTGCAGCCCTAAGGTACACCCTTGCTTATTGTCTTGAAAGGCTCTGCATTTCAGGGAGATTTGGACTGTACAAAGATAATGGAATGGACCCTTAGCTCAGTAACAATTTGAATTGCTGGCAAATTTATCACTAACACTGTTTCTTTCTTTGTACCCATCCACTCTGTCACCCCTACTCCATCTTGCATTTCATCTTTCCCTTTTCCTCACAGTACCGATGTATTGTCAACACCGCAGCTGGAGTCGCAGCAGCCTGTGGTTTCAGAGACGCCTGCACTGACCCGCCCGAGAACCCCACCAGCTCCAGAGGTACCAACAGTGACAAGTGGCAAACATGAGTGCCAAGTCATAATGCAAGATAATAAAAGACTTAGAGTATTAATTTCAATAGCTGACATATGAGTAACTGTCTATGTCCTCAGGCTCCAGCCCCAGCTTCAGCCCAGGCCGCAGGGGCAAGGTCCTGGGCACAGGCCAGTGTTACACATGGACTACAAGGAGATGGTAGGTCTCTGTTTTATGTATCATGTTATGTTTTCTTTGGAGCCTTTGATTTTGCTCGCAGTCATTTTTGAATATTTTTCCCTCTCTCCCATTGCAGGTGGAAAGGGATCAAACCAACCATCGCCATTCTCTCGCGAGGAATTTCCCACCCTGCAGGCGGCTGGCGACCAGGACAGAGCTGGCAGAGAACAGGGCACTGCAGATCAGTGGTATGGGCCCGGACCAAGCCTCCGCCCCCAGAGTGAGTAATGCCTGCATAACCTCCAGCAAATTATCTGTCAACCAGTTTTCATCAACTTCTTATATACCAGGGTTTGAAAAAAAGCACCTCACCTTTAGTTCCTCTAATATCTTAGCTATTTATTGAGAAAACGGGAGTGGTTTTTCAAGCGGATGTGTTAATCTTTTGTTTCACATCTTATGAACTCATTTCACTAATAAAACACCTGATACCATTCTAACCTCTGTGTACATCTGTTTTCTTTGTTCCTCAGACGTTACAAGTTGGCGGGATGGTGGGGGCCGTGCTCTGGCACCCACCGTCTCCGGGGAGGGGGTAGCAGAGGGTGGCAGTGGTGGGGCTTTAATGATGGAGGGGGCAGCTGGTGTAGGCCAAGTCCCCCCTCAGAATTCCCAGTCCCACGGGCCACCTAGGAACCCCCCAGCGGGCAGCCCTGTCCTGCCCCTCCCCCAGCCCCCTGTTGGGCCTGGGTTTCCCCCATACAGAGGGATCATGCCTCCCTTTGTAAGTTGTCCTCATCACCTCAATGTCCTATTATTTCTCTGAAAATTGAACTATTTTTCAGGTAACACAGTGTCTATATTATGTTGAACCACGCTTAGATAAAACCCAGATGATCAATACTGCAAGATATGGTCATGAAGATGGTTATAAGCCCTTCTTCATTAAGTGAATACTTTGCGACTTTGCTTCAGAGTTAATTATTGTAATTGTAGATTAGCTGGTGTCAGGTTGTCCCAATGCTCTTTTTTTGTAACCACAGATGGACCTGCAGTCTATTGGCTGCTGATGTCACAGTTTTAGTTGTTACTGAGTGGGCGTTTGAGTGCAGGTCACTACAGCTGTGTAACTTCATCTTACCTTTGTGTTGTGGTTACTGTGTGAAAATTACCATCTTACACTAGTCTGCTTTTTACCTTTAATTCTCTTGCAGATGTACCCTCCCTATCTGCCTTTCCCACCACCTTATGGCCCTCAAGGGCCCTACAGGTACCCACCACCTGGTGAGGGTTCTGCCCCGAGGTAAATTACTTGAACTGTTGTCTCTAGAGAAAATTTAATTATATTGTGAATGTAACGGTTTGTATGACTTAATCCAATTATATAGAATTTTAAGCAACACTTGAAAACTTGAAAAAAAGAAATAGTGAATTAGTGTCTTTACATCATTGGTGTTTTTCTAAACAAAAAGAAATAAAATACCTCACCGTGGACAGGGCATGACAAAACAGCAGTGACATTAAAATATTAAAACAAAAGCCAATATTTTTGCTTAGTATCAACAGCTGAAAGCTACTGATTAACACTAAATGCTAAAGAATCAATAATTTTCAATGTGTACCTGAACCTCCCATTGGAGAAGCTGTCATCACAGGTTTATATCAGCTGTAAAATGGTAAATGGACTTGTACTTAAATAGCACTTCTTTAGTTTAGTGACCTTTTTGCATCAGATTGCATACTGCCCAAAATGGTGTAGAAATGCAGTGGCAGGGGGCCTCCAGTGGTGTAGGGGGTTAAGGTGATGTTTAGCACATCTCTGCGTTATGCAGTTGGGTGTTCAAATCCCAGCTATGGACCTCCAGCCAGGGTTGGAGGTCCATAGTTAGTGGGGCATAATTGGCTAAGCCTCACATAGGTATAAGGGTTTGGTTGGATAAAGGATTCTAGTTTCGCTAATGACCCCCTCTGGGTGTCTGGGCGCTCACGGTTAAGTGAATGGAAATGCTCTCGCTTTATTCTCCTCCAACGGCCAAGCACTGTGCTTTCCCTGCGAGACCACGATGTGTGAAATGGCAAGGTCTTGTCGTCATGTGTCTTGGAGGAAACGCATGCTACGGCTTCCGCCTCCCTGTCGATCCTCTAGAGGGACATCGAAAGTGACGGACCCAGCCATAGGCAACATGAGAAATTCGGGTGGGGAAAAAAGGGACAACAAATTTTTGGGAAAATTTAAGGCCACATACCGTTGCTGATGCCCTGTAATGGGATTGAACTCGTGACGACTGCCTTGTCATTTCCATATCCTTGCTCCACTGCTGGGCTACTGTGCCCCCCAAAATGTACTCTTTAATAACCATGAATTAATCTGATCTGACAGATTTTGTATATCCTTTGCAGATGTGCTACTCCCATTAATTTACCAATTGAACCCCAACTTTCTTGCCTTGTCACTTGTAACCTGATCACATCTCTGAAAAATAATATTCCTCTTTCTCTATAAGGTTCTCTCGTGCGCAGGGTGGTCCTGATGGAAGGTCTCAGGGTTCATCACGTGGTGGAGGTGGTGAGGCAGTTAAGCGCCCATCCATCTTGAAGCAGGATGATTTAAAGGAATTTGACGAACTGGACCATGATGGAGATGAGGGCTGGGCAGGTTAGAAGCTATTCAGTTAAATTTACAGCTAATATTGATCTTGAGACAGAAGGTTGAACATTTGGTTCTGGGCACTTAAATCCATCCAAAGTGTGTCATTCAATGCTAAGAAGAATTCAAACGTGTATCTATTCTGAAAGGGGGAAAAGTGATGACCCAATTGTACAGAGTAAATTTTTTTAAATACAGAGGTTAGTTGTGTTTGTGACATGTAGATGGAACAGGAAACGAACAGTTTGTTAATAATTGTGCAGTGTGCTCATTTTATTCCCAGAATAGCACAAAGTAAAAATGGGTTTCAGTGAGTTCGCACTTCCATGATCCTCTCCTACTTTACAAGATTGTGTCAGAGAGTAGACCTGTACGTTTTTAATGAAAATATGGTACACTGATATATACGTTCCATTTGTAAGTGCTGCGCTTGATGATTTAGTCTTCATGTTGCTAAAGGATTTAGGAGGTGATGATTTATTTGGAATGGGTGATGTTTATGTTTGTTAACACATTCAGACGTATTCTGTATATCATCTTTCCTACTGAGCCAAATGTCCATTGAGTTCATCTCACAGGACTTTCAGCATGTTAAGAGGAGGGAGAGAGATATGTCAGGTTTATCAAATTTTGGTAGGAAGAGATTAATGATATGTTTTGTTTAATGTCCCTATGGAGATGGTATTTTTTAATTGAATATTTGGTTTCGCTTGTAAAGAGAGAAATATTACAAGCCAGTCCTTTGTATCCCTTTTGTTTTGTTTTATGAACAGGGGCACATGAGGAAATTGATTACTCTGCCAAGTTAAAGTTCAGTGATGATGAAGGCGATGAAGAGGGGGATGAGGACAGAAATGAGAGTAAAAATGGTTCACGGTATGTGCCTATCTACATTCAATGATAGGTTACATGAAAATTTGTTTTTCTTATATTTGGGAACTTGATTAGTCCATAGTAACTATAGATTCACAGATTAAAATCAGCACTTGATGTAAAAACACATACCATTTTATTGTTTATTTGGTGTCTGTCTGTCCTGGCCTATCCTGTCCCATTCAGAGAATTGAGGTCTCAGGACAACCCTCCTGCGATTTCACGTTCGCGGGCCTCAGAAAGCGGAGGGGATATGCGTCGCACCCCTACCAACACTGATGACAGCCCGCCAACCCTCTCCAGCAAGCCAGCATGGGCCGAGGAGGGTGGCACTGGCTGGAGTGGCCAAGGTGCACCATCCAGCTACCAGGTAGAATGATTGACAACAAAATGTGCTGTCTAGATTGACCTGAGTTGTGAAAAGATGGAAATACTTAAGATGCAGGCAACGTTTTATTTTGAGGACACAGATATACGAGTCTGTTTTTAAGAGTAGTGTTTAGATGAAGCTTGAGGTGGAGTTTGGCTAATTTTGTCTGTGCCTACCTGTATATAGGGGCGCAGGCCTGGACAGGGTGGTTCCCGGGAGCAACCCTCCCCCCCACCTGGGCCAATCTTTGGACAGGGGCCTTACTCATATTACCGACAGGTAGATATTTGTGGATGGGGCCTCCATAGTCAAACGATTGCCAAATTATCATTCAGTCATCCACCTACAATCGTAGACCCTTTTAATTTTGTTAATTTGTACAATCCATGTTTGGACAAAGACTCAATTTTAAGTTTCCTTGTTCCATATTGTCTTGATGCATGCTCAACAATCCAGGTAAGGGAATCACAAAAAAGGTGAATCGGTTCAACTGGATCAGAAGTTTATTCAGAAACATTTCTCAATCAACTTCTGGTCCAGTTGTACCGATTCACCTTTTCTGTGCTTGCTCCATATTGTTGTTATTTTATTATTACTGGTTGACCATTTTTCACGAGATTACAATATCTTTTTCACCAAGATAATTGGTTATTGGTAATTGAGTGTAACATTTCCTTAAACATTCTTAACTAAGGAACGGCCCCATAATCAGGGTGCTTCTCAAGGCGCTGGGAAGACTGGGCCCACCCAGCACCAGCCAGCAGCAGGAGGTCACACCCCTCCTCCCCAGGCCAACCTGCTGACTCCAGGGGGTCAGGGGGAAGATGAGGATGAGACCTGGCGTCAACGCAGAAAGCAGTCTTCCTCCGAGATATCTGCTGCTGTGGAGCGAGCTCGCCGGCGCCGTGAAGAGGAGGAGCGCAGGATGGAAGAGGAGAGGCGTGCTGCTTGTGCTGAGAAGCTGAAGAGGCTGGATGAAAAACAGCAACAGCAGCAGGGCAACAGCGGGGGTGGAGGAACTAGCTCTAACAAAGCTCCAAGCCTGGATGGGAACTCCACAGCTGTAACAGCAAGCAGCCCAAGTCCATCATTGTCAGCCTCTGCCTCCTCTCCAAACATCAGCCAGCCTCCCTCTCCCTGTGTGGATCCTGAGGAGACACCACTGCTAACTGTTCAACAGGGACCCAGTGCTGGTGCCAATGACAGACAGAGGGCTAGCAGCAACAGCAGTTATGACTCCAGTCCTGGTGAGTTAGCGTGACATCTCTATGCGAATAATAGTCCTCATTTTGATCATGAGCTGGATTTAATGTAGCCCAGCTTTGGGAAGCAGGACAGTCTAGATGGTTTATCAATCTGTAAGTAACCCTTTTAGCTAAACCTATGCCTTTTATTTTGCAGTGATTTTGGCATGACTAATCAACTGGCTGAGTTTTCTGAGTGAGTTGTATTCCCACCTTTTCTTATTTTTTTTAAAGATCTCCAGCAATGTTCTCAACCCCCTGTGGCTCAGACACAGCAGCCACCTCTGGAAGCCCCTTTATCTGGGGAGACTAAGGAAGAGACTGTGGGCAATGCTCACCTCCGTTCTGGAGGGGGTGGTAGCAGTGGAGGAGGCGGAGTAGACCCAATAAAAATTGAAAATGTGGGAGGAGCAGCTGCAAGTCGTCAAACCAGTGGGCCTTCCAGTCAGGGATACTCAAAGTATCAGAAGTCACTTCCACCACGCTTCCAGAGGCAGCAACAGGTAAGCAACTGTCTTACGTTTCAAGTTCAGATTGACTCCCTGTGCTTTATGCTTCTGATGTGTCTTGCCGCATTTAAAAAAGCCTTTGTATGGAGTTTTGGTTATTGTCCTCTAGTAGGTAAAGGCCCGCTTCTGATTGTAAAAAAAATCCTAGGACCATCTTGTCGAATAAGTGAGAAACAAACATGACAAAAAGGAAGAAAAATTAAACTGGGCTATGAATATGTGTTATGCCAATGTTGTAATTCTCAAAATAAATATTCGGCTTACTCTCAGTGAGACACTTGGGGTTACTTCTAGGAAATAATGAGATCAAGCTATATGGTATGAAGTCAAGAATATCATTATTACTCATAGGGTATCAACTTGATGATGCACTTAATGCACATTTTTACAATCAATATTGACTATATTGACCGTCCTATATAAGTATGTACCCTGTTTATTTAAAATATAGAAAACAAAGGACCTACAGGTTGTCAAAGATAATGCGCATTTAGAATTAAAAACATTAAACCACATTTTTAATTTTTTAATTGGGGGTTCAATGTCTTCTCGAAGGATACTTTGACACGTTCTCTGCAGGGGCTGGGGAAAGAACCACCAATCTTTCGATTACTAGATGGCCACTGTACCTCCGGGGCTATGACCAATAACAAATAATTCTCGTCCATTAATTTTACTTTTATTTGCTTCTTCTATTATATGTATTCTTCTTTAATAATTTAGCTTGGCACTATTATGTTGCTGCAGAAACTATTTTGTTTCCTTGAATTTTGTAGTATGTCATGATGACATGACACTGTTTTGTCTGTTGCTTCCAACACGGGTCGAACATCTCGCTATATCACACATCACGGACACGCAGGGAAAGCACAGTTCTTTGCTGTCGGAGGAGAATGAAGCCGAGTACTTTCCGTTCACTTAACCGCGAGCACCTGGACGCCCCAGAGAGGGACACTAGCAAACCTAGAATCCTTTATCCAACCTAACCCTTATCCCCATGTGAGGCTTAGCCAATTATGCCCCACTAACTATGAACCTCTGGCGGTAGTTGGAAATGGTGCAGCTGGGATTTGAACACCCAGCTGCATGACGCAGAGATGCACTAAACATAAGTGCTTTAACCCCCTAAGCCACCAGGCCCCAATCATTGTGCTTTCTAAATGAATTGATGCAGTTGTTCAAGATCATCCCACATTTATTACACATTAACAAATGGGATACATTACATTTTAAATTTGTACAATGACAAATAAAAGAAGTTTCTCATTCTTTCTTCTTTGTCTATTTTGCTGCTCGTACATACTACTGAAACAGTAAGAATGGAATATTTTGCTGATGAAGACTCAGGCAAAGATGGAAGAAAAAGTCTTAACTTTGACAGAAAGTACCCTGGAATGAAGGCCACTGTAATTGGTTTACTCAAATTTGAATTTAGATTGAGAGAACAAAACACCTCAACTGCCACAGCACTATATTTTCTGCTGATGTGCATGGGCTACAACTCATCACAGAATTCAAGATCACACAGTTAAAATGCCAGATCAAATGATCCTTGACTTGACTAGAATGCTTTCTTCAGCCTTCAATTATATATTTAATACTGTCACAGCTGTAATGCTTGTCACAGCACATCATACTAGATAATCTTCCTAAAAACAAAATTAAGCCATAGCTAGATGTGATTGAAAAACTGGCTAGAATGGATCACATTGACATCAGCAAGCCACCTTTGATTATCAAAATAATCTTGAACCTTCGACCAACACTGTTCTACATTGGCCATTTAAGAGCTCATTGAGAACATCTCAATATGAGTGGGAAGTATTGTTCTTGCAACTGCATTTATATCGCTTTTTTCACTCGCACTTAGCTTAACCATTTCATTTGTTATGGTACTTCAGTACACTTAAACATATATGACTGGGACCAATACAGAAAACTGGAAATGAAAATTTTATATCCAGGAATTCACATTATAGTTCATGTCACTGAATATCTCTGTAACAAATAGGTCACAATTTTGAACACTGACCATGCACGGTTGTTCTTTAGGAGCAGCTTCTGAAACAGCAGCAGCAGTGGCAGCAGCAGCAACAACAGCACAGCCAGGCATCTCAAAGCCAGCTGCCACCCCAGCCACAGGCCTCACAGGGTCCTTCCCCAGGTCCAACGCCTCAGCCCGGGCCGGGGCCTGGGCCCAAGCAGGGTGGGCCCCTGTACCAACCCAGTAATATGGGTCGGCCCCCACCGCTCCCAATGAACTTTGACCCTCGCTGGATGATGATGCCCTACATGGACCCCCGCATGATGCAGGGCCGTCCCCCACCTATGGACTATTACTCAGCTGGCATGCACCCCTCTGGTGAGTTGATATATGGCTCTAAATTGCAACTATTAAAATAAAAAAGTCTAAATTATCTTGGACAGTACAAGTGGGGAGATGTATTGTCTGAACCTGATAATGTCTTAAAGGGAAATTATCCCATCATTATTATTAAAGTTGATCTTGCACGTTACATGAATTTATAGAATATTTAAAAAGTCAAATACAGCCTATAATTGACTGAGAAAACACCATAATTTCTATTTTGTTTACATCACATTACAGGCATTTAGCAGACACTTATCCATAATGATGTACAACAAGTGCATAGGGTCAAGGTACAAAGGATACTGGAGCAAGTTCTGACTATAATCGACTGTACTTATAATACTTAGGGTTCATTGTGAATACTCATTGTCCATTGCCTTTATCCATCCTGTTGCTCCATTTCACATTATTCCTCATCAGAGTCCTCCAGCTCATACATGAACAGTTGTACAACATACTGCTGAAATATATCCTCATTCATCATGTCCTATACTGTTATGCCTCTACTGGCTATTTCTTTTTTTTATTTAATTTTTTTAATTGACAATGATATGAATGATAAAGTAGATTATTTTACATTATTTGTAACTCTTCCTGGTAGAAGTTGGACTCTTCGTCACAGTACTTCGTTCCCTCCCCCTGGTGGTGTGATTGAGAATCAAGGTTATTCATGAGATTGAAACTCCTGCTGATGGCATCATCAGTAGCTAAATTCGCAACCTATCCACAGCCTTCTCAGAGACAAAGCATGCGTAAATATAAATAGTCTTTTTCTTACATTAATACTTTATTTCACCCAACTGTCTTTCCTGAGTGGCATTCCATTGTTGCCTAGACAACCTAGTAAAAATATTGATCTTGCCAAACAAACACACCAACTATCCAATTCTATCTAAACAATCTGTAGCCGAGTTCTTCAAAAAGAAAAATGGAGAGAGAGAGCTACTCAGGCCTTCTGGCATGAAAGACAGTCTAAGCCTTAAGCCTATCTTGGATAAGGAGCAGAAGCATTTTTTGTTGAATCAGTATGCATTTCCTTTATGGTAAGTGGAATTGTATTTATATAACGATTTGCTAGTCTAGCAACTACTGAAGCACTTAATAACAAATGGTTCACATTTATCCAAGCATGGGGAATTTAAAATATCTGTAAATTTTATTATATAAGATATAGTGGGCCATACTTTAAAGCCCCAATATCATGTAATTTTGCATGACTTAGCTATATATTTTGTCTGTCCTAGGGCTCATTGGACGTGAGCGGTCTGATTCAGGAGGCTCTGGGTCAGATCCATTCGACAGGCAGCAACATCCAGGGCACCCCCATCGTGGAACACCCCCCATAGATCCAAAGTTGGCCTGGGGGCCAGAGGTATTTCCTGGCGGGGGAGAGAGCCGTGGGATGACCTCCCCTCTGAGACAGAAGCAAATGTTGGAAGAGGAGGAAGTGGCCAAGGGGCCCAGGTATGGACATAAACCTCAGTTTTCAGATGTGGAGTTAACCTGGAAATATCCACTGCATTCAAAGATTCATTCTTCTCTACATAACCCACATTGATTTCATGTACTGTAGTTATCAATTGATTATTTCCACAACATTCCATTTCCTGATCACATTCCATAT
>OMLC01000912.1:0-13853 GCA_900302585.1 Regalecus glesne
GCCAGAGAAAAGAACGGCGCTGCATTTATGTCCTTTACTTGCGTTTCCTCCACTTTGTTTGCCATCACGATGGTACATCATGAACAGTTCTTGCCGACAGAGGCATGTCTTGTATCCGTTTGATTATCTTGTCTTTGTTCGGAAGATCATCAAAAAGTTCATTGGCTACATCCAGCATGAACGTTTTAGCATACTCGCCATCTGTGAATGGTTTTCCTTCCTCACTATTGCTAAAACCAGCAAAGCTAGCCAATTATAGTCACCTTGCCGGGTCCATACGCGGAGTTGCTGCTGCTAGCTTGCACCCTGCTCAGAAGCTCTTGGCACGCTTTCTTTCTGCTGTCTCCCGCAGGGTATTTTGATGCAAAGGTAGCGTGGCGCGTGTCGAAGTGCCGCTTTACATTCGACCGTTTCAACGATGTAATTTTGTCATTGCAAATTAGACCACCGCAGAACCCGCTCTCTCCACAAAGGCAATTCTCGGTCCATTCGTCCTGAAATGTACGATACTCGTCGTCTTTTTTTCTTTTCGCCTCTTCTTCGTCGAAGGGTTAGCTTTGAGCTAATTACCGAGCAGACGCAGTCTCAGACTGATTCAAAAGGGGGCGTTTACCTGTTACCCAGCAACGGCAAACGTAGGCCAGTATCATCCAATTAAAATAATGGACAATTGCTCCTGCAGCCCTGAACAGGACATGTGCAGTGAAAAATCGATGGATGGATTAAAACAAGTGAGAATATTTTGTTTTATCTGCGAGCCATATGCAATCATCAAAAGAGCCACATCTGGCTCGCGAGCCATAGGTTCCCGACCCCTGCTGTAGGTGTTGAGTCTACAGGATGGAGAAGTGTTCAAATTGTTTTTTCGGGCTGGGGTCCATGGTAACCTCGGCCACCAGGTGCTTGCTGACGGGTCCTCCTTCTGGGCCTGGCTCCAGATTAGGGTCCCGGGCTTTCTCCGGGGAGGGTAACATCACTTCTTTTTGAATCTTTCATGGGGTTTTCTTGAACCATTCTTGGTCCCTCACCAGAGACCAATATGCCATGGGAGACCCTAACCGGAGCACAAGGCTCCAGACAACATAGCTCTCGGGATCATAGAGACACTCAAACCTCTCCATCACCATAAGGTGATGGTTCCTCAGAGAGGTTTCTATAATAACAATATAAATTATTTCACTTATATAATTGTGTTGGTGTGTGTGTGTGTGTGCGCGCGCATATATAACACTGTCTATCATCTGTGGAAATAAAATGTCTATGTTTGATTCATTACTGAAATCTTTAAGTTTTATAGGCTTTTTAAAACTTAAAATTGATTTTTGCACATTGTTTTTATGGTTTGTAAGCATCTCTGATTACTGTCCATTACAATCAAAAAAGTCATATTACTTGTGTTTTTGTAGATTTATTCTACATGGACATCCAAGCATGTGCCTCTATGTCATGGCCATCATGGGTTTGATGCCATTGCAGGGCATCAGGACAAGTCATAATAAGTTCATTTACAGGGACACTCCATATTATTAAACATTTAGGTTGTAAATACACCAGATGTAGCCACCAGGCTAATTTTCATCTGTTATACCAAGCAATTAGGGGTCATGCTCAACGACACTTCCACATGCTTTCTGAAAGAAGAAGGAATCAAACCACCAATCTTCTGATTAGATGACCACCCTACCTACTGTGCTATGACACCCCTAAATCTGACCTCAATCGGCTGCGCTCGAGTAAAATTTGGGGCAGTCATTATAAAGTGCTTTGAGTTAGAATAGATAAGATATGATACGATAAAATAAGATAAGATAAGATATTCCTTTATTGGTCCCACATAGGGAAATTACGGTCTTACAGCAGCAAAGTGGAGAGCACAGTAAGAGAAGCATAAAATCTAAAGCATAATATGTAACATCAATTTAAACAAAGGGGAAATATAAATACCATATATAGTATGAATGGGGAAGATATATCCAGTTTTAATATTTTGGTATGTTATCCAGTTGTTCATGTATTCTATTTGTTCTACTTGGGGAGTAGAAGGAGAAGAAGGAAGGAGGAAGGATTCCCTCATCAGTCCCGCAAGGAGAAATTTGGATTTCTCTGCATTTTTGACCCAACCTATTGTGTAGGAGCAGTGAGCTGCCAACATATGGTGTTCGGGGAGCAGTTAGGGGCTAAGTGTCTTGCTCATGGACACCTCGACATGCTCTTTGCAGGACCGGGGATCAATCCTGCAACTTCCGAGTGCCAGACGACCGCTCTACCCGCTGAGCTATGCTGCCCCTGAGAGACAGTGTTGATTATATAGCCTGACAGCTGTGGGAAGGAAATACCTATGGAAACACTCCTTCAAACACGTTGGATGCAGTAACCTGTATCTGAAGGAGTCTCTAGTCTAGCAATGTAGTCCTGCATAGGGTGAGAACCATTACCCATCATTGATGACAACTTAGCCATCATCCTCCCTTGTCTCACTACCTCCACAGTGTTAAGGGGGCATCCCGGGACTGAGCTTGCTTTCTTAACCAGTTTATCAAGTCTCTTCATATCCACAGCTGAGATGCAGCTGCCCCAGCAGACTACTCCACAGAAGATGGCTGGTCCCACCACCATGTTGTAGAATGTCTTTAGGAATGACCCCTTACCTCCAAAAGACCTCAGTCTCTTTAGCAGATACAGTCTGCTCTGGTCCTTCTTATACAGAGCTTTTGAGTGATCACTGCAGTCTAGTTTATTGTTGAGGTGAACACCCAGGTACATGTAAGATGTCACCATGTCAATGTCCATCCCCTGGATGTTCACCAGTGTCATAGTGGAGTGCGTGCACCTGCGAAAATTGACCACTACTTCCTTGGTTTTACCTGCATTGATCTGGAGGTGGTTCTGCTGGCACCAGTCCACAAAGTTATGAATTAACTCTCTGTACTCACTGTCATTCCCATCTGTGATGAGGCCGATGATAGTAGAGTCATCAGAGAACTTCTGTAGGTGGCAGGTGGGTGAGTTATAGGAGAAGTCTGCAGAGTAGATGGTGAAGAGGAAAGGAGCCAGGACTGTTCCTGTGGTGCCCCCACACTACACAACCATGTCTGGTAAGCAGTCCAGTTTCCTTACATACTGTGGGAGGTTAGTGAGGCAGTCCAGAATCCAGGTTGTGAGGTGAGGGTCCACCCCTGTATGCTCCAGCTTGTCCCCCAGAAGGACAGGCTGTATGGTGTTAGAAGCAATGGAGAAATCAAAGAACATGATCCTCACAGTGCTCCCAGGCTTCTCCAGATGAGACAGAGCTCTGTGTTGGAGGAAGATGACAGCATCATCCACTCCTATGCCAGGTTGATAGGCAAACTGTTGTGGATCCATCCCTGGGCTCACCAGGGGATGGAGATGACCAAGGACAAGCCGCTCAAGGGTCTTCATCATGTGTGATGTTATTGCTACCAGCCTGGAGCTGTTGAGGTCCTTTGGATGGTAAGTCTTGGGCACTGGTACCACGCAGGATGTTTTCCATAGCAGTGGCATTCTCCCCAACTTCAGACTCATGTTGAACATGTATTCCGAAGGCCTGCATAGCTGGTCTACACAGGACTTCAGGAGCCTGGATCTGATGTCATCTGGACCCGCAGACTTCCCTGCCTTGATCCTCTTGAGCTGATTCTTCACCTGGAGTGTTGTGAGAGACAGGTTGGAGCAGGGTTGTGTGCTGGAGGGTATGGATGGAGGTGGAAGGGTTGGGATGATGAGATGAGCAGAGGGGGATGACTGTAGGTTGATTATTGCAGAAAGGGATGTGGGGGTGGGGCAATGCAATAGACATGCAGATGAGGGTGATTGCAGAATTGAGGACTGGGTCGAAGAGGGACGGGTGTCTGGTCAAATCTATTGAAGAAAAGATTCAGATCATTCACCCACTTTTGGTCAAAGTCCCACAGCCTGGGACTTTGAGCCTTTGTGGCCAGAGATGTTTTTCAGGCCTCTCCAAATTCCTCTGATGTTGTTTTGCTGCAGTTGCTCCTCAATCTTCCTCTTGTAGCCATTCATGCCCTCTCTGATCTTTCTCCTCAGCTCCTTCTCCACAGCCCTCAGCTCTTTGTTATTTCCTCTCCTAAAGGCGCTCTTCTTTTCCTTAAAGAGAGCCTTTGAATCGCGATTAATCCACGGTTTGTATTTTGAAAAACACCCTACAATCCTGGTGGGTACAGTGTTTTCCACACAGAAATTAATGTAATCCGTAATACACTCAGTTAGGCTGTTGATGTCCTCCCCATGGCCACCATATAGTTCCTCCCACACAGTTGTCTCAAAACAGTCCTTCAGAGCCTCTTTAGTCTCGTTGGACCATCTCATCACTGTGTGGGACACAGCTGTGTACGAGAGGCTTCTACACAGGTAGGAGATGAACCAAGTTGTGGTCAGATCTGTCTTGTGGTGGGGGGTGGGGGTTATGAGGTATAAGCTGGCTTGGCATTGGCATAAAATAAATCCAGTATTTTATTGTCTCTGGGGGAGCATGTGACGTACTGATCTAGTTGGGCAGAATGGAGGATGGGGGAGCATTGTTAAAGTCCCCGGAGATAAGAACAAGGGCCTGTGGATGTTTTGCCTGTTTTCCAATTGAACAGAGGAGCAGATCACCAGCCGTCCCCGCATTAGCAGAAGGTGGAATGTACACCGCTATCACGATAACATGCGATAATTCCCGCAGCAGGTAAAATGGCCACATGCTAATGGCGAACAGCTCGATCTCCTTGCTACATAGCTGCTCTTTAATATTGACGTGCCAAGAGTTACGCCATCTATTGTTCACAAGTATTGCCAGTCCCCCTCCTTTCTTCTTTCCACTCTCCCGTATCCTGTCTGCCCGTACCAGCTTGAAGCGGTCCGGCGAAGCGACCGTGTCCAGGATTAGCGCAGTCTGCCATGTCTCAATAAGACCATAATACTGCATTCACGATATTCCCTCTGACGCCGGGTCAGTGCCACCAGCTGGTCCATCTCATTAGGAAGAGATATCAGCTTACCTGTGATAATGGATGGGCAAACGGGTCTATATCTTCTTCTCCTGGCACAGTGCACAGCCCCGCACGACAGCCCCGTCTCCTCTTTAGCTCATGAGGAACATCAGGTCACTCCTCGGGCAGCACCGCTGTGTTACAGAATGCTAGTAACTGGTCCCTACTGTAGACGATAGGGTCATGGCTGCACACGAGTTCTCCAGACACGGTCGCAAACAGCGCAAGATGTATGAAAAAGGCCAAAGCATGAAGCATGACTACAAGACACTGGCTGTATCAAAGGCAGAACTTATCCTGCATAGAACAAGACAAACATACTACTTTGAGTCAGAGAGGTCTAGTCACTTAATGGCTCTTGTGCCTAAGGAATGTGAAACAAAAGCTCACATCCCAGCAATAAATAAGCCTGATCGCAAAATTACAACCAATTCAAGGCCATGAATAACACTATTTTAGAATTATATGAAAATCCACATAAATCAGAAAATGTTTATGAAACATGGGACATGTAAACATTTTCTTGACAAATTGGGGTTCCCTGCCTTCAATTAGGCGTATAGTCTGTCTACACCGTCTTTGCATATATTATCACTGAATGTGAAGGACTTAAACTCTGCTATCAAGCAAACTCGTGTTCTGGAGTATCTCCATCTTAAGAGGATAGACATTGACCTGATCCAAGAAACACACTTTAAATAATGCCTTGATGCATGCTCAATAATCCAGGTATGGAAATCACAAAAAGAGGTGAATCAGTTCAACTGGATCAGAAGTTTATTATGAAACGTTTCGTCACTCACCAGGTGACTTCTTCAGTCTGAGCTGAAAACAAACATTCCCCCCTTATAAACACTACATTGATACCACACACCAATAGGTTAGGTTCATAAGCAAGTTGGGTGATCAACTGCACATTCAGTGGCAATGAGCACCATTCACAAAGGATCGGGGAATATTTGCAATCACTGCATTGTAAGACGCCGACAGATGTAGGAGTGAAGAATGAATGAAGGAGACCATTTATGTGAAGAGGGAACGACCGTCTTTGAATAGGGGTGTGAATGGTGAATGGTGCTCATTGTCACTGAATGTGCAGTTGATCACCCAGCTCTCATATGAAACCAGCCTATTGTTGTGTAGTATCAATGTACTGTTTATAAGGGGGGGATGTTTGTTTTCAGCTTAGACGGAAGAAGTCACCTGTTGAGTGACAAAAAGTTTCTTAAACTTCTGATCCAGTTGGACTGATTCACCTCTTTTTGTGATCACCTAAAACAATGTGATGTGTCACGATTTCAAAATAAAAGTTACAGACTAATCATATCATCATGCGCCCTGCCTTGAATTAGGCGTATAGTCCGTCTACATAGTCTTTTAATATATTATCACTGAATGTGAATGGCTCAAACTCTGCTATCAAGTAAACCCGCGTTCTGGAGTATCTCCATCTTAAGAGGATTGGAGCAATAAAGAAGCCTGATGGCAAAATTAGAAACCAATTCATAGGCCATCAATAACACTTTTTTAGAATTCTATGAAAATCTATATAAATCAGAAAATGTTTATGACGATCCAAGCTGTAAACATTTTCTTGACAAATTGGGGCTTCCCTGCCTTGAATAAGTAGACCAAAATGATCTGGAAGCTGAGTTAGAGCTGGATGAGCTATATAGAGCTTTGAGATGTCTCAATAAGGCAAATCACCGGGCTTGGATGGTCTTCGACTGGAGCTCTATATGGAGCTCCTGTGGAAGGAGTGGAACCTTCCATAGAGATAAAAAAACCCAGCACTCATCACATTACTGTTAAAAAGGGAAAATATCCATGTGAATGCTCTAGTTTTACACCAGTATCCCTACTTACAAGTGATTCTAAGGTATATGCCAAAGTACTTGCACTGCGCCTAGACAAAGTTATTCAATCTCTAATCAATGAGGACCAAACAGGTTTCATCAAGGGATGCTATGCATCTGATAACATGAGATGGCTGCTACACATTATAAATATGGCAGGGACACACCCAACTCCAGTGTTCTCTGCTGACGCTGAGAAAGCCTTTGATACGATAGAGTGGTATTACATGTGAGTAGTATTATGACGTTTTGGCTTCAAACATAATTTTATAGCAATGATCAAGTCACTTTACCACTCACCCTTGGCAAGTGTTCTAACGGGACATAATCTCATCCCCTTTTACCCTACAGCGTGCCACAAGACAGGGGTATCCACTCTCGCCACTGTTATTTTGCCTTTCTCTGGAACCTTTAGTACAAGCCATCCGGCAGTCTACGGCCTCCCCGATGAAAATTGTTCATCAGAATCATATTATATCTCTATATGCGGATGACATAATTGTGTTCCTAGATACCTTTGACACCCCTCTCCACCCTGTCATTCAGGAAATTGATTATTCCAGGAGTCTGTCAGGCTACAAAATCAATTGGACGAAGTCTGCACTAATGCATCCAAATAGTATATGCAGAAATGCTCCTATTCCCACCCATAGTCAAACCAAAAGTTCATTTACATATCTGGGCATTACAATATCTAAAACTATACATAAAATTAACAGCGACTATTTCAACACAATGCTAAGTAAAATAAGATCAGATATTCATAGGTGGAGGAATCGAAAGATCTCTCTTCAGGGTAGAATTAATACATTTAAAATGAACAAGGTACCTCGTCTCAATTTCCTTCTCTTTATGTTACCACTTTGCCCCCCTCCAAATTGTTTTAAAGACATCCACACCATTATTTCCAGTTTTATTTGGGAAAGGAGACAGCCTTGAATTTTTCTGACTACACTGCACCGATCCAAACTGTTAGGGGTTTGGCAGTACCAAACTTTGAACTTTAATATTGGTCTTTTCAGATCAGAGCTATCAGAACATGGGTTGACCCGCAGTCCACCACTGCATGGAAGTTGGCTGAATTGAAGATATTCTATTTTCTGGT
Source organism: Regalecus glesne (assembly GCA_900302585.1). Taxonomy (NCBI): domain Eukaryota; kingdom Metazoa; phylum Chordata; class Actinopteri; order Lampriformes; family Regalecidae; genus Regalecus; species Regalecus glesne. The sequence goes on from OMLC01000912.1 coordinate 7,974, forward strand.
GTATCAAACAGAATGATAAAAATTAATTTGGGACTATTATTGCAAACTCGATATAGGTATGGAAGAAAGCAGAACGCTGGATGGGGGCCACCTCTAAATTCTGTCAGAACACACCACTATGGCATAACCCAAGGTTATAATGTGCCAAAAAAGCCATTTTATCAACCTTCTTGGTCAGCACTTGAAGTGAATACATTGGGTGATATGTATGACACTCAAGGTCTTTTATTCCATACAAGATTTAAAACAGGATTTTCTCTCTCTGCATCCTCTTATTTTGTTTACTTTCAACAAATATCTTCCTTAAAAACATATGGAGTTCCCTGGAATTCTCCTCTCCTAATAAATCCCATGATACAATGGATTGCACCATTATTGGGTAGATCCTCTGTCTCTTTAATATATAGTTCACTGATACAGCACAGGGCCAAGGCTTGCCATTTGAATCCATATGGAACAGAGAGATGGGGAATATGAATATTACGTTTGATTGGGGGTAGAATATGGGACAATTTAACTGTGACTTCTAAGAAGCTAGCTCACCAGCTAATTCATTTCAAAACCATAAACAGAGCTTTCATCACACCCCATAAAAGATTCTTCATGAAACTGCAAGTAAATAACAACTGTCATATATGCAACACGACTACATGTTTTGGGATTGTCCTGTTATCTCACAGTTTTGGAGTGCTGTAAGCTCAGCATTAGCAGATATACTTTATATCGTTTATGTTCCTAATCCTGCTTTTTGTCTCCTTAATGATAATTCTGTTATCCAGCTAAAACAAATTCAGTTAAAGGTGATATTTGCAGGGTTTACCTCTATAAAGAAAACAATTTAGAAAAACTGGTTTACCCCGGATCCCTCCATCCATTGTCAACCGCTTATCCAAAATTGGGTCGCGGGGGAGCTGGAGCCTATTTCCGTTTTCATTGGGCAAGAGGCGGGGTACACCCTGTATAGGTTGCCAGTGTATCACAGGCCAGAGCAGTTAGGGGAACAGTGTCTTGCTCAAGGACACCTTGACACACTTCTCTGCAGGACCAGGGATCGTACCTGCAACCTTCCGATTGCCAGGCGACCGCTCTACCCAGTGAGCCATGCCATCCCTTCGGTTTACCCCAGATATGTGTATGAAATCATTCTGGATTCATAGCCTGGCTAACATTGTCAACTTGGAACATACAACTGTGCAGCTGAATAAGGCGTGACCAGTGACTGTACAAGCTTGGAACTCTTTCTCATCCAAGATAATCTCTTGGGCTAGGGGCAAAAACAACTAGGCAATTTTGGTTGTGATTTACTGTACCTGCTGAGCTATGACTGTTGCTTTATGTACTGTCTTATCAACCTCACCGACACTTTGCATTTAGATATGTCTGTGACCCCCCCTACTCCCCCACAAAACAACAATAAAAATGTTGATCACAAAAAAAAAATCTGAACTAATTCAACGTTTTATGACGCCTCAAGACAGTTCCCAGGAAAAAAATCTAATTTCTAAAATATTTCATCCCGCGATGGATCAACAAAGTCCCACTCCACTCATCCTACTACTACTGCTACGGCAGCCTTTTTGAAGTTCATTATCCATCCGTCCATCTCTCCACCTTATTCACTTGATAAGAATTAGCCTGGTGGCTAGATATGGCATATTTATATTCTAGATATTAATTAATTTGCACTGTCCCTACAAGACGATAATGGTAAATGGACTTGTTCTCAGCGAGAAGGAGTCAACTGTTGGTACCATAATTAGAAAATGGAAGAAACACCAATTGACCATCAATCTCCCTCTGCCTGGGACCCCATGTAAGATCTCACCTCAAGGAGTTAACCTGACCATGAGAAAGGTGAGGGAACAACCCAGAACTACACAGGAGGAGCTTGTTCATGATCTCAAGGCAGCTGAGACACTGTCACCAAGATGACCATTGGTAACACACTATGCTGTAATGGATTGAAATCTGCTAGTGCCCCTAAGGTCCCCCTGCTCAAGACTCCACATGTCCCGGCCCATCTAAGGTTTACCAATAAGCACTTAGATGATTCAGAGGAGGCTTGTGAGAACATGCTGTGGTGAGATGAGAGTAAAATCGAGCTCTTTGGGATCAACTCCACTTGCCATGTTTGGAGGAAGAAAAAAGCTGACATGGACCCCAAGAACACCATCCCCACCATCAAGCATGGGGGTGGAAACATTATGCTTTGGGGCTGTTTCTTTGCTGAAGGGACAGGACGACTCCACCAGATCAAGGGGGAAATGAATGGGGCCATGTGCTAGGAAATCTTGGGTGAGAACCTGCTTCCCTTAGCCAGGACACCAAAAATGGGTCATGGATGGATGTTTCAGCATTGCAATTATCCAAAATATGTGGCCAAAGCAACAAAGGAGTTACACAAGAAGAAGCAAATTAAGGTCATAAAGTAGCCAGGTCACTCTCTGGACATTAATCCTATAGGGAATCTGGAGGGAGCTGAAGCCCTGAGTTGCCAAGTGACAACCTATAAACCTTAAGGATTTGGAGAGGATCTGCAAAGAGGAGTGGCCCAAAATCCCTCCTAGGATCTGGGCAAATTTGAGTGGCCAGCTACAAGAAACATTTGACCGCTGTGCTTGCCAACAAGGGTTTCTCCAGCAAGTACTGAGTCATGTTTTGCTAGGGGGGAATTCTTATTTTCCTCATTGAAACGCAAATACATGTTAAAAGTTCATATACTGGGATTTTCTGGGATTTAAAAAATATTTTGTTTCTCAGTTAAGAGGAGCCTACCATGAAAAGAACCGGCTGTTCATTTATTTGTAAGGGGGCAAAGTCACAAAATCAGTAGGGGTTGAAATACTTATTTTCCCCACTGTAGCACTTTTCTAGTCCAATGACTGCTCTTTATACAAAGCACTTTACAATGAATACCTCAAATTTATCAAGCTATGCAATGGGATACACACCCGCAACACTTGACTCCTAGGCCTGCGCACTATGCATTGATCCAACGCTAAATTTTCTTTTTTATATATATAGCTATTGCAATTCCACGATAATCCTTTTATTCTGAGTGTTGTATGCCATAACTTGTGTTTTATTCTATATCCAAAAAATTCATTGAATGCCTGTCCATCTCAAGAGAGTGGTCCCTCCTCTGTTACTCTTCCTGAGGTGTCTTCCTATTTTTTTTCCCTGTTCAAGTTTTCATTTTATTATTTCTATTCTAAGGGAGTTATTTCTTATCCGATACGTGGGTCTAAGAAGAGGATGTGGTGTTGATGTAACGTCCACTGAGGCAATTTATTTTGTGATGATAGGCTATACAAATACAATTGATCTGACAACTTCAGTTCAACAGCCCTCACCTGGGACTCAGTCTAGCGAGCCTATGTGTTTATCTATCTCAAACACAGTACAAAGACACTCACACATTCACCAATTACAAATAGTTTCCTTTACAAAACACTATTTCAACCATCAGAGCTCAAGTGTTTTACTGTATGGGGATGTGAGTGGTGATTATTCACATGTATTCACATGGAATCTGGTAAACAGCTGATGTCATTATTGTGGATGACTGCAGTATCATGAATTCAGATGACAGTCAAATTATTCAACAGGGGCAACAGTAGATGGCACTACAATCCAAAGGGAAAATATTTTAATTTTTCTATCCTCCAAAATAGAAATTACAATTAAATGTTACATAACACTTCACTAGAGAAAATATGGTGAATTGATTTGATAATTATATGGATTAAAATAATCACTGATGAACATAAAACACATTCGAGGGTTTCTCTGCCAACCATACAGCATTGTAAATACATACATATTGCTGTTTTTTTTCAAGATTCAAGATTCAGAAAGCAGTAAAACCCAGAAAAGCTCACCTCATCAAACTGGAATATATATTTCTCACTGTTCACCAATGAATGAGGACTTTTTGGCTCTCAATACATCCATCTCTCACCTGGAAAGACCCAACACTTATGGCAGGATGCTCTTTGTTGATTACAGCTCAGCGTATAACACTATCATACCAAACAAGCTGGTCAACAAACTCCACAAACTAGGACTAATTCCTTCCATATGTAATTTTTTTATGGACTTCCTCACTCACCAAATGCCCCAAGACTAAGACTTGGCAAGGACACACCCCCTACCATCATCCTTAGGTCTTTTCTTCCCACAGCTGTCAGGCTCTTTAATCAGCACTCCTCCTCCAATAGAACAACCCCAAAACATATACAGCAATAACTACAATATACTGGATAATTAAAAATGAGTGCAATCTGTTTTATCTGTCCATACCGTATATAATGTACATATTTCTCCCCTGTTGAATTTGTCTATGCTACACATTATTTTTAGATGTGATATCTCTCTTACTGTGCTTTGCACTTGCTGCTGTAACACCACAATTTCCCCCAGTGGGACTACTAAAGAAATATCTTATCTTAACTTATCCTGGGCACCAGCATTTCCAAGGGCTATGTGCTTAGCTCTCTTCCTCATTCACTGTTTACACATGACTGTCAACCCATCCATAACTCGAACACTATTTCAAAGATTGCAGATGATACAGCAGTCATCAGGCTCATATCAGATAATGGCAATGCTGCATACTGGTTGGAGGATACGTAACTGACAACGTGGTGTGTTAACAACAACCTGGATTTAAACACACACACAAAAAGGAGATTATTGTGGACTTTGGGACCTCCAAGAAGACAACACACAGTCTAGTCCACATCAAAACAGAGTGTGTGGAGAGAGTCTCCAGCTTCAAAATCCTTGGAGTCACCATCAAAGACGACCTTTCCTGGGCTGACAACACCTTAGCACTGTCCATCCATCTTTCTATGGTCTACCGCTTATCTGGAGCCAGCTCAGGGAGGTAGTAGATTTCAGCTGGGAACCCCAAGCTTTCCTTTCCCCTGCCACATTAACCAGCTCCAACTGGGGGATCTTGAGGTGTTCCTGGCCATCGGTGTATCCTGTGGTCTCTCAGCTGGATGCGCCGGGAGCGACTTATTTGGGAATCAATCAAGCAGCATCCTTACTAGATACCCAAACCACCTCAAATGGTTTCTTTTTACTTGAAGGAGAAGTGGCTTTACTCTGAATCTCTCATAGATGACTGAACTTCTCACCCTGTCTCTAAGGCAGATAATAGCAGCCCTCCTAAAAAAAACAATTTCTCCCACCTGTATCAGAAATCTTGTTCTTTGGGTCATGACCCGATTTTCATGGCCCAAGGTGAAACTGGCCCTTTGGCTGGTAGATCAAGTGATTTTACTTCTGGCTCAGCTCTCTTTTGGTCATAATGGTTTGGTAGATTAAGTGTCTTGCTCAAGGACACCTCGACATGCTATATGCAGGACCAGGGATTGATTCTGCCAGTCGACCACTTTACCCACTGAGCTGTGCCGCCCTTAAGCAGGGCCCACCCTCCTTTCTGAAAGGACATTGTCACAGAGTTCCATATGTTGGAATCAAGGGCATTCTTTTTACAGATTTTCAGCAGTCCTGATGAGGATTCAGTCATGAACAAGTTCTTTCCTCTTTCAGGGAGGAAGGGACATGTATAAACACAATGTGGTGGGTTTTTCAAGGGTTGCACATGTGTTGTAAGAATGTGTGGCCATGAACTGGATTATTTCTCACCATCTAAACACAATAGAAATCACCATAGCAACCAATGTGGGTAGTTCTTTTAAACTGTCAAGCATTTCCATAATGTGATTTTTTTGGTTTTTTTCTTTCCCCATTCCCTCATGCGCTTTCCATTCTGCTGATTGTCACTACAGATTCCATGTGAATTCAGTTTACTTCTTTTGTGTGATTGGCTTTTTGCCTACATCCTGTTTTCATTTGATTTTCACTTGA
>OMLC01000918.1:0-13632 GCA_900302585.1 Regalecus glesne
ATTACCATTGCCAGATAGAGATGGTAAAACTGGAAGCTTCAAAATCAGTAATGTCCGTCTCTCCAAAACCTAAGCATTAAACACCTCCGTCAATTTTAAATTAAAATGTTGGTGATAGTTCTGATATCCTTCATGTTAATAAGTTATTGTTGTAGGAATCAGCAGCATGACAAGTCGAGGGCAACACTTTAGTCAGTCTGGGTAAACTGGAAACAGCGGCATGACATTCTTGGCACAGAGAATAATTCCAGTTGATAGAACCAGTAATAGCTGTAATGCCATATGTTCTCCAAAGTTAAACTTGTGAAGGCACTGGTCGGCTAACTCAGGGACATGCTCACTGCACAATTACATATTCAAATCATCTTGTTTGTAGATCAATACTTTTCGCATCGGCAAGTAGCTTTTGCATGTCTATCCCGACAATTTCATAGACAAATGAACGTGGGTGTTTTTTTTTGCTTACTCTATTTATGCTGTGTAAGTAATACATTGACAAACTGTTGAGTTTAAACATGGCTTTGCCAGTGGGGAGAAATGTTAGTTAGTAATCATAGTCCGAGGTCGACGAAATCAAATTACATCTCGCATCACATACGGGTGACATGTTTTCTATTATTTGACCTGTAGAATTTGACCAAGTCTTTGTCCTTTTTCAACAGCTTCTGACTTCTGCAATATTTATTCACAGCTTTGCAAATTATTTCAATGGTTTTCACTGTCTTGTGTGATGATGTGATAAGGAAATGGCGACAATATGTGTACCGAGACACATCGCTGCTCGCGGAGAACCTCACAACCCTTCACTTACAGCCTGATGAGCTGGTGTGAAGATTACAAACAAGGTTTTGTTTTTTTCTCTTCTGTGTTTTGCAAGTGTTTGGGGACATAGGATGGCTCTCGGCATCCGAATGCTATTGACTTTAAGTATGAATCAGTGTTCACTGAGGACTGCGATGTTGCAAGCAGCAGCACTTGATACAACAGATTTATATACCACCTTTGGATTGAACCAAAGGAGACGTTGGCACACGAGATTGAAATTTCATTGAAGAATAGAGGGAAAAGCAGGCATCTTTTTTGAGGGCTTTATAAAATCACATGGCGTTGTCATCTCGGGGAACAGATAAAGACGGACACGCATCATTTGCAGTACTAACACTGAATATTACATCTCCGTCGTGTTTGTTGAGCATGATGCATGTTGAGCTTGGATCAGCATCAACAACCCAAATTCCCCCCTCTCACATCCCATTAAGGACATGGAGGAGAGAATTCATTCTAGAGATTTTGGCAAATGAAAACAACTATTGTGCCTACTGGTTGTGTCTGGTTGATCTGTGAAGAGTCGAACATGTACGCCGTGCGCCTCTCTCCCTGGAATCATGAACAGCTGCTTGCACATAATGATGTTGTCATTCCCTGTTATTGGATGGAGGAAAGTCACACTGACAGCTAGGCTTATGATTTTTCCCCCCCTTTCACGCTGTAGTGTATGTTTACTCACTTGTTAATAAAGTAACGTGGGTAGTTTCAGAAAGAAAACTATCTCAACTCCACAGCTGCCGATTTTCTTCCAGTCTCTCTTGCCTTAACCATGAGACACTGGGAAACGTTAGTGGTTCTGTGAGAGTTTTTTAACCACGGAAGCGAGCGTGCTTGCAAAGGGACCGGGGAGAGGTATGAAATGAGGGGAAGACGAAAAAGTGGGAAGATGTATGGATTGAGATGGAGAAGCAGCAGGCTGATTACAAGGTGTCAAAATTGCCAGGAGCAAAAAGGTGAAAGCAATCAGGGGTGAGAGGAGTGCAGCATTCGTGAGGGGCAACTAATTATCCATCTCATTTGTGGAGAGCAGCTCTTTGAGGCAGCTCTAGCCCGCTGAATGTTGACAGATTGGTGCGGAGGAGAGGGGAGGTGTTAGAACAATGGAGACCAGCTCACAATCATTACTGCATGCTAATCAGCAGCACTGCTGCACCACCAGCCAGTGCTGCTGAGACTTTGGTGGCGACTGTGTGTGTGTGTGTGTGTGTGTGTGTGATGGGGTCACCAGGCTTCAGAGGACTGCAGTCATTTCCAACCAGAGGAAAGAGGAAGCAAACTGACATACATGTGCTGGCACTCTATCAATGCTTGCAGGAGCTATCAGGTCTTCTGAGGCAGAGGCTGAAGACGGCGGCCTACATTTATCCCCTCCCTACACTAGAAATGCCATGTGAATGAGAGATTCAATGAATGTATGAGTGTTTCAGACGACAGAAATAATCCAACGCTAGATTAAACTGGACATTTTTATTCGGGGTTGTCACCGAGTTTTTACTTAAGGTTTAGTAACAGATGATTTGGTTGCATATAGTTTAATTCAGGAATTTGAGTGAATTATTTCAATCTTGCGCAGTACAAGCTTGTCTCATGCTTCACACAATCATCAGCTGCTACTTTGTGTACATATTTTTTACGATACCTCCCCATTGGTTGCTATGTAAATATGTCCAGGGTGACAATTTTTAATAGAAAGAAATCACTTGGAACTCATTTAAAATTATTCTTTGGAGGATTTTGCAAAAATCCGAATGTAACTAGAAAATCATATTTATCATCCTTTCCAAAGGACACTTTAATGTGCTTGAATAATATAGAATATATAACCCTGACCATATTTAATGATGTTTAGGGTGTCGGCAATAGTTGCAACATTTTCAAAACTTGTTATTGATATGTATGGTAACACTAAACTCTGTTCTTTTTAATCTACAATTTCTAGCTTTGTTAGCAACACAAAAATTGCCGTGCAGCACACCTTAAACTACAATGTATACCATATGCCCAGAATGGCCATATGGTATACATTGTAGTTTAAGGACAGAAAGCCCACACAACAACGGGCGAAGCTGTTAAAGATGGCAGCTCTTCTTTATAAAAATACTTATTTTACAATAATTCTGCCAGGCACGTAGATTTGATCACCGACCGTAGTCAGGAAAAGCTTCATGAGTAGGCCGTGGAATTAATATGTAGTGTTGATTAATAGGAACCCCCTTGTCGCATCTTTCACACTAACGTTTGGGGAGCAAGTTAAATGGAGAGTCTGCTCAGTCGGAGACCTGAGTGACAGAACATGTCATATCTTTCCTTATTGTGCCAGACGTTACCGCACCTTTGCACATTTGCATGTTAGTGCAATTAATGCCATATTAATCCACTGGCGTCCCTGTGATCAGGTCATATCTCATCTTTACACTGTAAATACAATCAGTTTATTGCCTCTATTGGCAAGTGATTAGATTGCAAAGGAAGTGAAGAAGGCATAGAGGTGCAACTCCATTGAGCTACGGTTATTATAAACAGCATCACATCGGAATACGTACGGTGTGCACAGAAGCACACAATTACTATGCTAAAGGAAAAGCAACATGAGAAGAGGGACGTGTTTCAGCTCATCAAACAACATGAGAGCTAGCGAGAGCATTGAGGTCACATGGCTAGAATGCCCCCTTAATGTCAGTGTTGTTGAGATAATTAGCAACTTACGAGGCAAACATGTCCAACTGTCTGTGCACTGGTCACCATGGCATGAGGGACTGCCAACTCTCATGGCGTTGTGAGCTGAGAGTATCACCTCACAGTTGTCATGCCATGCGTCGGGCTCCCTCTTGCTCTGTGTGCACAAGTGGCGGGTTCGACTTTGTGTTCGATTAGACGTGTTGATGCCGTCGCTGCCCGTGCAACGTCTCGAGAGCGGCCCCCCTCTCTCACGGCGTGTTTGCTCCGGTGCTGGTTTGAGAGCCCTGATTTTTTTTTTCCCGGAGCGGAGATTTGGCAGTCACAGCAAGTGATGACAGAGGCAGTGGTGAGATCGCACCCGGAACCCCTAGAGGAGGCTCACATTGTTCAGGCGGACAGGCCAGGAAGAGGAAGATGCGCGGATCACAAAAGCTACCTATCTGTGTGCTTTTGATGATGCCACGTTGGTGAGAGGAGCACAGATTGTTCAGGTGCAACAAGGCCTTATGCCTCCATGTGGAGGTACATAGGGATGCTAGGTGACCACTGTGAACGGCCTTTTCGAAGTTACGGAAAACCGCTGAGGCCATCTGGATGCTAACATGAAGTAATTTACAACAACAAAAATCAAGGCTTTTCAATGATGCCCTCTCAGTAAGTTCAGCGGGACTCAGACGAGTGCGGCTTGTTTTTCCATCATGACACATGGGGGCGAGGTGGAGCTTGGGGACGCGAGTGGAACAGAACCGTAACTTGTGCTTCAAGGGTTAAGGCAGCATGAAAGAATCCATTCTCGGTTTAATGACCTAGCCTTGCTGGGGGAGGACGACAGGGAACATGCTCTTGACTTGTACCGAATTTGCCAATTAACACCTCGGATAACAGGCTGCCTCTGAACATCACTGCCACAGGGGGAGGAGAAGCCACTCTCATGCACTTTGTTTTCCAGCCTCTGATCTCGCAATGATGAGGTCTATGAATTCCACATGCGCTGAAACCTATTGTACAATTCCACTTTTATGGAGGGGGTTTCTCTTAAGACAACACAATCATCATGTCCATATCTGATGGGCTGTCTAGTCATTTACTTCCAGACTGCCAATAATGGTGGAGATGCTCAAGTTTTGCACATGCTCCGTGAATCCTTATGTACGCCTTGGCCATTCTATTTTCACACTCGCCCATATGGCCATGTGGAGCTTCAACTAATCACATGACTGGTATCTAAGATACGCCGTGCTATATCATGTTTATTTCCCCCCTTTTGATTCTATTCTATTAAACAACAATACTTTCCCCGGGAGTTACGTCAGAAAAGATCCACTCCTTCAAAGACCAGGTCCTCGTTCCAGTCCGCCCCTCTAGATGCACACATGCTTATCAGACTCCCAAACAACACCTTGCTCGGGTGTGAATATCCAAGTCCCCTGGTGAAAATCACAGCGGCCTCTCTTTTGTTGTCCTCCGAGTCCTCTTAAATGTCGTATTGGCTTTGCATTGGGGCCAGGATGCCGGCGGCTGATGGCAACCGCAGAAACACCTTTGTCTGTGTGTAAGGTGGACGTTCTCACACCAGCAGTACTTAATGAAGGAAAACTCTGCTCCAAGACATAATTGAAAAAAAGAAGAGCTGCCTGTGCGTGCACCTCAAGTGTACAGTAGCTGGTTAGGCCCCGGCCACAGTCACACCATAACACATTGGTTTCGCGATTCATTAGCAGGTACTTTAACAATATATAATAATTTAAAATTGGCTGAATAATTGATAGCGGTTCACACCATGGGAGAGGTGGAGAGATCCATCTAATGATGCTAATGTAGTGCAGTGGAGGGGTGTATGAAGGATGACACTTAAGGTGCGAGCTGTGTACAGACACGACGACGACAAAGGCCTCGTCTTAGCGTTCCGTCACGCCGCAAGGATGTCAGCCGACTTCACCTCGCCGTAACTTTGGGGACACGTGATGCATCCGTTCACACGAGGTCTCTGCTTTGGAGCTCGTGCCGCCGTCCTGTGCGGAACAATTACGAAGCCTTCAAGGGACAGTGTGCACAGATTCATTCATTTATTCAGTGTTAGCAAACCAGCTGGCTTGGGCAGAGCTGAAAGTCATCCTGGCGGGCCAGCTCCCCTGACTGACACCTAGTAGGATTAGTGGGAGGATGGCTTCGTTTGCTGTCCTGTCCCTTTCCGCTCGGTTGAGGCTATGTGGCTCCTCATCTCTCTCCGTGTCAGTACCTGCAGTCTTGGCCACAGCGTTTATCTCTTTGGCTTGCTGGTTATTAAGCTTAGATGGTGAGATGCAACACGTTTTGTGTTCTCTTTCTGTGGAAGCAGTGGAAATTGCACACCATATGCAACGCTCTCGCTTGTAGCTAGCTTTGCCAAATCCCTGAAGATTAGTCATTCCTGTGCCAATGCTCACACTCTCTCTTTGTCCCCGTGCTTCAGATCGAGCCTCTCGGATCAGGCAGATTTCCTTTCAGTGCCGTGCCCGGTGTGTTTAGCTGCTGCTGAGGCGATCTCACTGGTGGTCCAGTGGAAATAAGGACTCGTCAAAGGACATGTTGCTCAGTTGTGCGTCTGAGACTGTCCTGTAAATCTTTAGAAAGGCATGAGCAGTGTCGTAGCAGCATCTGTACGCTATGGCAAGATTGAATCACACACGGCAGCAAATAAACCATCCGTGCTGGATAGGAGGCAGACTGAGATGGGTCGAAAGCTTAATGAACTTAACATCTCTCTCCATCTTCTAACTCGGCACCAGGCAAATTGGCTGCATATTTTGTTCACACCTCTTGTAACCTGGGGATACCAAGTGTGATTCTCCCCCATCATACCTGTGACAACAACCTGCAAAGTGCTCCCAGTGCCCCAATCCTGAAGGTAGGGACCTGCTGCAACTGCGTGTAGATGCTGTTTTTTTATGTTTTGTGGTTTTTTTGTTTTTTGTTACCTTATTAGCTGCTTTTCCCTGTGGTTCTCATATTCATGCACCCAGCAGAACACCATGAGTTAAAGTAGGATATGTGGGTGTCTTGCTTTTTTAATTATATTTATAAGAAACAGGTTTTCATCTTTCAAAGGCTGGCCTTGTGTTTCAAAATGGCAGTCAGACCATGCTTTTAGAATCAACAGATGGCCAAAAGATTGGGTTAAATATGAGTCACACAACTGCCTGCCTAGGAGTTGGCTCAAGTGGCCAGTGTAGTAGTGGCGTACTACTGCCTTATCATGTCTCATTGTGTGAATGGTGATGTCATTCTGGTGGACGCAGCTCAAGTGGGGTCAGAGGTACTCAGTGATTTCTTAGGAGAGCTGCTCTGGGAGATCCCTGTCTGGCTGCATTATTCAAAGATACCCCTTACTTCTCCCAGGGCAAAGGGGCTGCTGAATATTTGAGGGGTATTTGACTTGTTACTCACCATACATTTAGATAAGAGAGGTGAATAAGAGATAGTGGCGGTGTGTCAATACTGCGACATATATGGATGATTTCCACCATGTTGTGCCATCTAGTGCTGCTCAGGGACAAATTGCTACTCTCAAGACACCCAAGGCACGACCGCATATTTGATACCCAAACTGTGATTTAGCTTTTGATCAGGGTGTAGGTTCCATTCGAGCTCTTAATTATATAGTTACTGCTTTTTTGAACCATCCATCCATCCATCCATAAATGCTTATCCAAAGCCAGGTCATGGATTAAAAAAACTGCTTTTTTGTCATTGTACATGCATACAACAAAAGGAGACCCACAGACATGGGGATAGCATGCGAACTCCACACACAGAAAGGACCTCGGACAGGATTCAAAACCAGGACCTTCTTGGTCTGAGGCAACAGTGCCAACCACTGAGCCACCCTGCAGACTTCATAGACCCTGATATTCTTTGTGCTAAATTGCAAGTTAGAACATCTCACTTGAGACAGAATGAATATATCTGCCTGTTTATAACATACTACCGAGCCATGCTAACCAAATATATCTCAAACTGGCCTGAGCTGATGCTCACATCCTGACAAGTTAAGGGGAGTATTGATCCATCTGGCTCAGCAGACACCGTCATATCACCTCTGCATTTAAGTGTTATCTTGTCAGGTTCAAATGATCTAGCTGTCAGATCTGGAATAAGCATGCTCATGTGATATTACTGCGTCTCCCGTATTACCCAGCTCTTAGCATAGCATGCGCCATTGTTTATGTCTATGATTGACTATAGGTTTTGTCCGTATGTGTAGTCACATGTGAACATGCATATACTTGCACAAAGCTATTAATGCACAAAACTACAATAAGTCCTTATATGAATGACTTGTATGCTTGTCATTACATTTTGGGTGATATATTACATATATGATTAGCAGGGAGTGAACCTAGTAGTTTCAGTTAGCCTTCTTGATATCATTCTCCTCTGCAGTTACTAACCACTGCATCAGACAACTTGGATTACAATAAAATGAAAACCACAGGGCAAACTCTGTAAATTGTGTCAGGACTGATCCCTTTATCTCAATGCACATTTGTTGATGATAAAAGGATGAGAGTCCAGCCACAATTGCTGAAAGGGCAAAACATCTTAGGGGCATCTAGTAATTGAAAGATTGATGGTTCGATCTCTGGCCCCTGCAGAAAACATGTCCTTGACCAAGACACTGAACTGTAACATCTCCCCGCGCACTGTGGCTGCTCACTGCTCACAGTAGGATTGGTTAAATGCATCTTTCTTCAAGACGTGGCAACAGTGTGAAGATTCCAAAGAAGTTTCTGTGTCTGCTAATGTTCCTCCTCCCAAACTAACAGCACATTTACAGGATTATAGTCTCAGCAGTAATTTTCATGTTTTCACTGGTATTTTGTTGTAGAGGACTTTTGTCCGAGTCATTTCTTGTTTTCTTTTTGTTCTCTTTCTCTTATTCATGAATCACTGCTTCCCTTCGGCATGCATCTCCTTTATACCCAGTTTAGCCTCTTGTCAGGCCACATAGCCATGGGATCTGTTCCTCCGGCTCTGAGAGACTATGCAGATGTGGAAGTTGTTCGGCTGCTGTGAAAACCTGTGGTAGGACATCAGTCAGCGGTTCTCAATTGGAGCATGCTGTTGCTATGAAGGTGGATCCTATCTACAATGCTATAAGGTACTGTATAAGGTATTGCCTTAGTTTCTGCTCTTGCTAGTTAGAGGTAGAAATGTCCATGCATGGTCTCTTCTCCCTTTCTCTGTGAAATATTTTTAACACTTATTGTATGCTCACACTATCTGTATCTGCAAGTGGGATCAGGGCAGTTCTCCCATCAAATCGATGAGCGTCCCATTACTGGCCCACTCTGTTTTTTGACATAGTTCATCATGAAGACATAAGAGGATGTGACTGTGTTCACATATGTTTGTTTGCCGTGGAGCTGATATAAGCTGAGGAGACCTAAATCGTGTCACATTTAATTTTCTTCTCAAATTGGAACATGGCATCCTTCCCTGTAGAATTCAAAAGTGATCATTAACCTTTCCTTTGGTTTCTTCCCTTGCCTGGTCACATCTCCTCTCTATTTGGTTCCTGGCCCCATATGCCACTTTCCTATTTCCTGCCTGAAGACAGCAGGGAGTAGCTCTATTATCACCTTCCTAGAGCTGTCTTTGAATGTGAGAGGCAATTCCATTTCACTCTGCCATGGGGAGGAGGAATGAGACACACCATAGCACACACAGAAATTGGTTTGAGACTATCTTTCACTCGTTGGATGTGGTGGCGCTTTGCTTTTCTGCTTTTCCTACTTAAAATTTCGAGCTAATGCGATGCATTGTCCAGTGTGGGTTATTGGTGAAAGGTCCCAAATAAGTACAAAGCTCAAGTACCACAGCTTCCATGTTTGGTGGTTGCGTGAACATTCAATTGTTAACATCACTTAGAGATGGCCTTCTAAAATGTGGATGGTCCTTAAGCAGTGATATTATGCCACTGTAAAGCTATGCTAAACATACTGAGGGTGTCTTAAACAATCCCCTCTTGGGTGTGTTTGCTTGACCCATTCAGTGAAGTGATTTTACTCTTTATTCTGATTCTTAACCCTTTTTTGCGTCTTATTGCAGCTTTTATCTTCGATATGGTGGGGCTGTTGACAGTATTGGTGCTCAATAAATTAAACATGAGTTGCGTGGAGTGATAATCTGTAGGCCTCTCTTTTCACACTGCATTCCCAATGAGCTGTGCATTGGCCTGGTGTTGTTGCTTGTGATTTTAATGAAGATTATTCTCGCAACACGACAATTGCCCATATATTGTTTTTCCTCAAAACAAGAGATTTTTTTTCTTACGATGGAAATTTGTATTATTCGCATTATTTCAATTTTAGAGTTGTGCCTGTCAAAGTTCGATTAGCTCATCTTCATGGCTCTTTAAGCGATGAAATATTGATGTGGGTTGATAAGATGACACGTTTCTTAGCAGTTGTTTTCAAATCACAGGGTGAGAAATGTCGACATCCATTATCATTGCAACTTATCAAATGCAAAGGTGCAACACTGACCTGCTTTATTATTTCAGCCTATGCATGAGTCAGTCTCTGTGTATTACCAGGTAGCACTGACAACCATGATCATTGTAATCCAATGCTTTAAGATTACAATGCAGCATCGACCAAACTATTTTGACCGAACTATCAAATATTAAAGGCAGTTACCACTGTCATAGAAATACACAATCACATAGAAAAGGACAAAAGTCAAGTCGCTCGATGGGAGCCTTTCCCTGCAGCTCAGCTCAAGGATGATGGTACATGGGATCTCTATGAGGAGTCTCAGAGGAGTATGTGCACATTTCATGGCATGGCTACTCCTAAGATGGAACTGATGTTTTATAAATAATTTCAATGCTACAAACATCAGCCTCAGAATCACAGCAATTCAATGATATTCATTTGGCATAAGTCAGTTTCATTTCTGTGTGCTTTTCATCAGAAATGGCTTAAAAAGTAGAGTCAGCCTGAATTTTTTATGCCCTGGGCTTACTGGGGACAGTGGCCAATGTTCTTCACTCACAGACGTCTGACAGTGCATGGCAGAAGGAATAACAAAATGGTCACAAACCCAAACTGCACTCCCAGGGTCACACAGCACCTCTTAATATTTAAAGAGACTAGCAACAAACCAAACAGTTGATAACAGGCCAGTAGCAGGTGATAAAAGAAGTTTTAGTTGGGACATTAGGCCTTCTATACACTTTGTGATTTCTGACATTATATCCTGGCCAATTGTTTAGCCAAATAGAAGGCTTTGTGGATGGAAAACAGTGGTAGTATTGCTCTCAGGGGCTCCATTACACAGACAAGTGCAACATTTCACAAGAATCACTCCCCTGCAAACCCCCTGCTTTATGATGTACGTGGATTTTAAAATATCACAAACCATCCTTTGCACTGATTTCATTATTGCAAAGTTCTTAGTAATCTCAAAGCTCAAATATAGTCAAGGAAGGTCAATTCAATTCGAAGTCAAGTCAAAAACAGTGTGCAAAGTTGAACCTACCTTGTTCGCTCGGCTGTCGTGTCTCCCATGTCCTGATAAGGGGCAGTATGGCTCAGGAGGTACAGCAGGTCATCTAGTAATCGGAAGATCACTCGTTCAATCCCAAACCCCTAACTGCTCCTCGGGTGCCACAGCTGCTGCCCACTTCTCCTCTACAACAGTAGATATTAAATACAGAGGAAAAAAATCATTGCAGGAATACAAGGAATAAATAAAATAGCTTTCCTCAAGTCCACTAACTTTAGAGTGTATTAATTATCATAATGTCATGGTCCCGGTAAGGTCACAGAGCCAGCTATCAGGACAACATGTCTGCTAACCTTCATCTAACACCAGTGCTAAATAAATATGGCACAGTGCAATAGTGGGATATGCAATGACATCTGCTGCACAGGACCCTGCTTATGCCCTGGCAGCACATGGCACATGGAATAATGTGTGGGGTAATTTTGTCTCTTATCTGTGCATCAGTAACAACTTTACATCAACCAGTGCATTCTAACAGCTGTTTCTTGTTATTAAGATATGACAGACACAATGCAAATGTCTTCAAAAGGTTTATAATCACAATAAAATGAAAACACATGTCTAACAATGCTAATAAACACAACACTAAATAAATACACTTAGGGTGAAATCAAAATCAACAGGAACTCCTGGTGTAAATGTCCTACTGTACAGGTTAGTGCTGAAAATTGCAGGAATCGTCCAACTTTACCCTGTTTTATTCCATCTGTCAGTTTTGCGCAAGGTACCATAACGAAGGAATTTCATGAGCCAACTCTACAATTGTAGGGATGGCATAGCTAAGGTAAGGTAGGCTAAGGGTAAGGTAGGGTGGTTATCTAATAATCAGAAGATTGGCGTTTTGATCTCCGGTCCCTGCAGAAAGCATGTCGAGGTGTCCTTGAGCAAGAAACTGAACCCCCTGACTGCTCAACCCTCGAGATGGAATGGTAACCTGTCCTGGGTGTTTCCTTGCCTTTTCCCCCAATGAACGTTGGGATGAGCTCCAGCCTTACTTCGTGATGGATGGATGGAACTGTATATTTGTGCAAATATTTAAAACAGCAAGTGGAGAATGAAGACTGAATGGGTGGTAGGTAGAAAATAAGAATATAAGGGTCCAACCTACATAGTAGCCATCTTCAAGTTTGAGCGGCTGATTTTCGCATGTTTTCCATATTTTGCAGGTAAAGAAACGAATGTATAATTTAGCTTCTTTTGGCCAAGTTATACGTGTATCCTAAGTTCTGTTTTGAGTTTCCAGACCCTGAAAGCCACCTCACTTGTCTCTCTTATGTATGTCATGATCACCTGTCCTAAGGTTAATTTGCAGTGAGTTTTGTGGTCTTGGAATCACAGTGAGCTATAGCTAGGTAGCCTAAAAGGACATCAATAATGAGGGGGTGTAGGAGTGCACTTCTGGGTAGACACGGACGCGTGTCTTGCTGTGTCCAGGGAGGAGAGCTAATAAGGGTTTAAAAGCCACAACTGTCCGCACCGCCCCCCTAGCAGACCACCAGCTGTCCTCTCTTTCAGAGAGCACCCCGGCTCCCTCTGACAGAGCAGATCATGGATGGCAGGAGACCACAGGGGGCAATAGTCATGCTAGCATCACGCAAACAAAGCACCGCCACTTTTAACAAATTAGCGCCGCAGCCTAATTAAAGCCTTAGGAGAAATCATAGCTCTGCCTCTCCTCCATTATAAAGCTATAGGAGGAAAGGGAAGAGATACTTCAACTTGATTTATTGATGGAAATTGCGATGTGACGTCTGGCAAACAACATATAAATAACTTAAAGGCCATCTTAAATGCATTCCCATAAAAATTTTAGTGCCACTGTAATATAAGCCACTACCTGTCATGAATCCCAAATAACCTTGCCTCCATCCTCTTAGTTCAGCCCACTGTGCCTCATCCCTTATTACTGGCCTGACAGGGAAATGTTTACCCATCCGACAAGAGACAAGCCATTTCATAGTCAGAAAAAGCAATTTCACCTGACTGGGGCAGCACACCATGTCCCCATATCCTTGCTGGCTATAATTTTGTTGTCATTTTGTGTGCTGTGATCACATCATTGAAGTGACAGTACTGGGCATTAGGTAAAGTCCCTAAGCTGGTGCTCACTTTCAGGCTTTTTCTCTCCTTGTCATTCACATTGATTAGATTAGACCCAGGTGGCAAGCAGTGTTTTTTTTTCTTTTTTTGGCACAACAAAGAAACTGATGATACCGCTACTTTAAGGAGGTACTCTTTTTTAGCTTTAACCCAAACAACATACCAAACTGTAAGCGGCAGTACAAAACCAGGCATGCTGTAAAAATACATATTGTCTTATTCTTAAGGACTATAAAAAGTATGTCTCCAAATGGAGCCTTGGTTGGCAGTGAGGCTGTGTTTGGCTTCTCTCTGGAACAAGAGATATTGTCATCTTCTTGCCAGTAGTGATGCCAACGTGTTAGACAGACTGTGAATATACTGTAAGATATATTGGATTTAAATCATTAAGTTAAAAATACTTGGATTTATTAGTGGGGGGGAATCATTGCTAATGGCTCATTTCTGGACTCGCACACATACATATGCATGCAT
>OMLC01000922.1:0-14624 GCA_900302585.1 Regalecus glesne
GTGGAACAATATCACTAATATCCACTCTGGATCATTATGTCATGCGGGGCCACTCTTAGCAAGATGTGTTCTCACAGAGGGCTAATGTGAAAATTACCCCACCATGGGCATGTTTTCATTTCTAGGCCGAGCGTGTACAAAAAAAGACGGAAAAAGAGCACACCACAGATGAAGCAATCAGCATCAGATATCTGCGAGGCAAACCCGGTTACCATAATAACATTAAAACAGATTAGTGTGACAAGTCCCAGTTTGCACGCTGTGAGGCCCGTACACTAGCCCTGACAAGGGGCCCTGAGACGCTGTGCTGGGTTGCAGGGTGAAACCCAGTTCACCAGCAGCTCAAGGGAACATGGTCAAGTGGTACTGATCTACAGTCACACGCCGACTTCCTACGCTACAGATTGATTGCTCATAGAGGAGAGGTGAGATATACAAAATAAGGGAAAAGAAGACATGTGTAACTTACTTTTTGGTAACGTCACTGGAAGCTATTTAAAATGAGTTGATCCTCAAACAAGAAAGGATCTTAAGTGTGTGTGAGTGAAAGGAAAGGAAAGTCACTTCATTTGGCCCTTGTATTCCTACAATGAAATTTTTCCACTGGATTTAAACCATCCTTTTGTATAGGAGCAGTGGGCTACCACAGCACCTGGAGAGCAGTTAAGAGGTTCAGTTGCGTTGCTCAAGGTCATTCAACACGCTTTACGAAGGAGCTGGGGATCAAACCAGCAACCGTCCAATTACCACACGACCCGCTCTACCTCCAGAGGCATGCTGCCCGTGCAAGATATGCATACATTATTGTTTGCTAAAAACAAAAGAGAAATTACAAGAAACACAAAATTGAATAAAATATTTTGGACAGAGACTAACAACTAGCCCTCCTGACCACTATCATTGTTAAATCGCAAGATGCTTCAAAGTTTTGACAGAAGTAAATATCTTTCTCTGACAATTTCCCCAAATAAAGTGTTATTGTTCTGGATATCTGTGTAGACAAAATCAAACCATATACATGTACCCCATATACTCATACACTGAACAACCATACCCAAACCACACACACACTCACAACATAAACAAATGCACGTCAATTTTGCAACATTTGGATTAAAAAAAAAGGTAATTTACTTGTTTGTTCATATAGCACAGCCCTGGCAGGAATGATGACAGAGGCTGACTAAACACCTTTTGAGCTGCCTCTCGTGCCAGACGGCCATTATACCACGCCATATATACTTGTTGGTGTATGAAGCAAAGCATTCCTGAGGTCTCCAAGGTCAGGTCCATTAATGAGTGGTGGACCAAAGGGCCTCAGGACAGCACCGGGCCAACTCTTAGCCACTCCAAGGCAAACAAACTGAGCCCCATTTAACCAAACACATTGTTCTGGGCCAGACGACGAGAGTGCAAGTGCTAGAGTAATATTTGCGCTGCCGATGTGAAAATAAAACTCCTGAGGGTTTACATACCTCTCTTTGTGGGACACTGTTTAGGAAATATTGTTTGTCTTGGAGGTGTACATGGGTAGATTTTGTAATAGGGCTGACATTATGCTTCATGAGAGAAAGAAGGTAATCACAGCTAAGCACGTTCTGGTTGTGCAAAGTGCTGGGTGGTGTTGTTGGGGCTAGGTAAGTCATGTGTTGCTTCCTCATACCTGTGAAGATGCAAACTGGCCAGCTTGTGAAGCTGGTGTGATAACTTCTGGCTGTCCTTCAAGCCATGAAATCTTCAAAGGATTTCCACTTAGGCCACTCTCATTCTTGAAGGCCAGTTCCTGAAGAAACAAAAAAAATTGTGAGTGGACAGAATAGACTTTTTAATGCTAGAAGCACTGGGCAGTATCATCTCTGTCCTCGAGATTTTCACAGCGTTTTCTTGAGTCTTTCACTCTGATCGTTGTATGGGGTGGGCGATGTAACAAAACACACAAATAAATATTTAGATAGGGTGGGTGTTGAACTCTACTTGGCCGAGGCCCCCTGAGCAGAGCAGGGACCCTGAGATGTGCACGCAGAGACCACAGACCCACTGCCAGTATCCCAGCAGAGCAACAGACATATTATATGGGGGGGGACAGACAACGTGGTGGGGGAAACCACAGCAAACAGAGCCCCATCACAACAAAGGGCCCGAGGGTCCAGACAATGTGGAACAATGAGTTGGCTCAAGTCTTTCCATCTGGTGGTCCTCATCCACTCACAATGCTCTGTGAGTAGACTAGGATGACATTGTTTTAGTTCCGTAGTATGGCCTCAAGGCCAGGAGATTTTGTGACACATGTCACTCTTGGTAATGGTCAAACCTGGTAGATTACTTTTTATTTTTTTAACTAAAATTTTACCCCGATTTTTTCCCCACCCGAATTCCCCGAGTTGCCTACTGCAGTGTCAGTCTCTTTGATACCCCTCTAGAAAGTCGACAGGAAGGAGGAAGCCGTAGCATGTGAGTCCTCTAAGTCACATGACGACTAGTCCTCGCTAATTTGCACATCGTGGTCTCGTGGGGAAAGCACAGTGCTTGGCTGTCGGAGAAGAACGACCCGGAGGGGGACCCTAGTGAACCCAGAATACTTTATTCAACCTAAACCCTGAGAGATAGCCATGTGAGGCTTAGCCAATTATGATCCACTAACTTTGGACCTCTGGCCATGGTTGGAAACGGCGCAGCCGGGATTCGAACACCCAACTGCATGACACAGAGATGTACTGAACATAGGCGTCTTAAGCCCCTACACCACCAGAGGCCCCTGGTAGATTAATTTTTGAGATCACTGCTTTCAGGTAGTATATAAATGCATACTCTGAAAATGATTTACATCCTGAAGCAGTTAGTCATAGATACTGACTGAGGACAAATTAGATACTTACAGCAGCTCTCACAGTTGCAAATTCAACCACAGCACTTCCGTTCCTCTTATTTGACAGTAGGACATTCAAAACATCACCGTACTGGGAGTAAAACAATAGGAGAAAAAGGAAAGAGAGGAAAAGGGAGTAGGATGAGATGAAATTCACTCAAATTAGCATTTCCTGCTCAAGCCATGACCATAGAAGTGCAAAATCATCTACAATACATCTACAATACACTGGGAAGTACAGATGTAATCTAGAACAATGAGCATTTGAGATTTTTGGGTTTCTAAAACATGATGTCTGATAAGGGCTCCATGTCCAGGGATGCAGACATTAGAGCTCTACAAAGGACACTCCAAAGAAAAGTGTAAAGTAAAAAGATGACACCTCTCTAACATCTCAAAAGACATACATCTGAAATATCTCAACAACAGCAATTATGTTCCTTGTGTGATAAGAGCCCACAATAAACCAAGTTCCGGTATGGCGACTGAAATTATCTATGGCCCATATCCACATTCCCTTCCATCAGGGGTGATGGTTAGAGCAGAGCGAGGGAGGTAACGGAGAAACAGCCAATGTCCCGCAGTGATCTCTCCCCCAGACAGATGGAGGAGGAGAGAGGAGGACGACGAGGACAGGTTTTGGCTTGGCCGGTTGAAAGTGGATCCCAATAAGATGCTATAATAATTAGAATGAGGGTATTTTGGCTCAGTGTAGCTCTTCAGGGTTCTTCTTTGTAATATCAGCTGCAATAGAGGCCTTTCTGCAATCCACACACCCACCAAAAACACACACGCACAATATATATATAGACATACACCAAACCAGTAAAGCTAGGGGAGGCAGAGGGAAGTAAAAAGGCCTCTGAGAATCTATGGAAAACTAGCACTTTGGGAACAGGACAGGCCAGGAATGCTGAAGACACTTTAGACCGGGCCAATAGTGACAAAGGAGGGTCTCTGAAGGCCTCTCTCATAAATCTAAATATCTTAATATGTCTCTTTTTCCCATAAGAGAAGATGTAATATTTTGAGTGGCCAAAGTACACAAATGCACACACTCTCAGAAAGAAAGTACTTTCCCACACAAGGGAGGCTACTTTTTCTCTCACATACTAATACCTGCCACTCACTGGAGCTTGCTATCTCAAATAGTGCCAATTTCTTCAGGTTTGCTTAACAATTAAAAACAAACAAGAATCAACTGTATTTTCCACCATCTCACTTCTGACCCAGCCTTTCTTACCCATGAGCCATATTGATTGAGTGCGTGCAGAGAAGAAATTGAAACGCCTTTTTCCGTGCGGCTTGACGTCAGTGACACTTGCCCTATCCTCATTCCAGGCAACCCCCCCACTGAAAAGCCCCAATGGGCAGATCACAGGCGCAAGGTGGTACTGGTTTGCATGAGAAGAGCAAATTTCCCAGAGACTCCCTTGGCACCGCTATACTGGCCCAGTAACAAGGGCACTAACAATGGCGTGCATGGCTTTAAAAGGGCACTACAACATTGCCCTCAGCACTTTCACTGCAACAAAACTTAATGGGCCTTGTTTAAGGGGGAAGAATTAAAAACCTCTACAACGCTGATGTCATGCAGACCTCAAACATAGCTGGACTCCGTAGGTAGATCTTTATCTTTATTTATTTGTTTTTACAGAACACTTGCTGGTCCAAGAGACAACCACTTCACATCAGTGTTACTATCTTTTTGGGGGGCAAAAAAGTATTTCCCCTGGAGCTATGAGGTGTTATGACTTTAAAGTACTTGCTTAGATTGACTCCCCGATTTAATTAGAATGAATAGATTTATTCAGTAGGACTGAACCAGCTGAGAACAACTCACCTTACTTGACTAGGATACATGAGGGCCTACGGCAGCTCAGTGGTAGAGTGTTTCGGAAACTGAGGACCCAGATATTGTGGGTTCAAATCCAGAACAGGGCATCAGGAAGGGCATTTGGCCTTAATTCCCAACACCCCATCTAAGTGTATATTCAACCCCACAACATAGGGACTAATTGTGACATAAAACAGCACCTCTCACTTGACTAGGATACATACCTTGTGTAGAAGTCTGGAGAGAACCTCATGAGAGTACCCCCCATTCGTCTCATCGTCCTTTTTGCTCTTCCACTTCAGCTGGGAAGAAGAGAGTAGGGGACAGTCAAAAAGGATATGTCAACAATAAGGCCATTATTCCAATTGCTCTTTCATCAATCTCTACCTAGAGGGGGCTGAACATAAATGGTAAATGATAGATGGACTTGATCTTATATAGCACCTTTCTAGTCTAACTGAGCGATATCTAGTTAATATTAGTAATAATAATAATAAACTCCTTTATAAGGACAGTGCATATTAATGAACATTTAGAATGTAAATATCCAAGATTTAGCAACTAAGCTAATTGGCAGTTAGTTAGTTGATTCAGTCTCTTGGACAAGGACACTTTGACATGCTATCTGTAGGGGCTGGGGATCGAATCAATCAATCAATCCTCTGATTGCTGGACAAGTTCAGCGTTATGCTATAATGCCCCCATAAATTAAGATGAGGAGAATGCTTGCAGTGTCAGGCTCTCTTTGACACACAGATTACCAAAGCATTAGCCACCATTTGTCGGAAAACTGACGAGACTGAAGCTCTAGGGGGGCATTGTTGAGCTCTTGGAGCATCACTATTGCACCACCTGTGAAATGGTAAATTTCCATTTAGCTGGATGAGCCACGCAGCTAGTGAGAGAAAAAACACACATTAAGACCTGTGCTGGAGACTGTACTGTGACTCACCTGCATCCCTTTAATCAAAAATAATAGAGGACATCACCAAGCATTTTAACTAGCAAATAATCCAGGCCATGTATATGCCAAGGGGGGACTCAGTGATCACAACAAAAACAGGTAGCCCTGCACAGGTATACACCACTAAAAGATCTGTAAAATGTCTATTCATTCCAGCTAATCTACACAAAGGCAAAGCTCTGATGAAAATTTCTTTTTTTTTTAAAAACAAAACCAAGAGCATTTCTAAATTTGCTTTGCACTTGGAGTCCAGCCAGTCATGGAGAATTTTAATTCCAGTATTTAAGTGAGAAAATGTGCAACATCTCACATCAATTTACAAGCCACGGCAGGGTTAAGCCCTTATCACACTAACCGCTTGGAGCAGTATTATAAATGGCAGGCGCTGAGAGCTGATTCAGCTCCAGGATTCTGTTCACTGTCAGAGAAGGGGGGATTTCTGGGAATTGCCCTGTCTCCATGAGCTCTTTCATCAACAGTTATGATGAAAATCCACAGCTTCCTTCCAAGAGTGCTCTCCTCTACCCAATGATAACCTTCATGCCAATTAATCTTTTAATGAGGCCTAGAAGCATTTGGGTGATGTCCAGGAATTCTGCCTATGCTGAGAAGTTGCTGGAGAGGTTCTGACTGCCAGCAGTATAAACAACATTGAAGAGGTTGGAGATTGCTGACCAGACCTATTTAGGACTTGCAAGCAGTCTGGTGTGCACAAGTCGATTTTGCAAGACGAGCTATAAAAGATGAGAGACTCTTACATGAAAATTGATACGAATGGCTAGTCAAAATCTTGAGACTCCAATTGGCTTGAACACAAGAATGACTTAGGACCAGACAGACCGAAAATGTTGAAATACAAGAGGGCCATTCATGTTATTGCTAGAGATCTCAAATTCCAGGAGATTTGTATCCAAGATTAAGTCTAACCCTAAATGACATCTGAAACATTTGTCAAAATGATTTAATTTGTGTATTGGAGAACTGAAAATCTGATGGGCCAGTTTTCCCTGAAAGTGAAGGAATGGGACTGAATTAATTTACGAGAGCCAATCCTGCAGGACAGGGAAAGCCAAAGAAACATGACAGCTCTAAAGCTTGATAAGATATATGAAGAAATATAAATAGCTCAAAATGCTGTGATCAAGTTTCCTGTATCCGTGCTACTTTATAGCTAGTCTTTGAAAAAAATCTGACATGATCCTCAAGAGTGACCCCTTTTTACCCAGTTCTAGCCGTAAAGACATGACAGCCCGGGAGATAAACCCATCCAATAGTTTCCCCATGTATGTGAACAGAACATCTAATACCATCAGACATAGGGCTCCTGTTTGTTTTCTTAACTGAACACACAAGCATTGGCACAATACACTGCAGCATGAGATGCCTATCAACTTTTAAACCAGATTAAATATCCAAACACATTAGCTAACATCCCCAGTGTCCGTTAATATGCTCGGGCTGGGCCACTTCCAGGAGGAAATA
The DNA here is from genome assembly GCA_900302585.1 of Regalecus glesne. Classification (NCBI taxonomy): domain Eukaryota; kingdom Metazoa; phylum Chordata; class Actinopteri; order Lampriformes; family Regalecidae; genus Regalecus; species Regalecus glesne. The sequence goes on from OMLC01000922.1 coordinate 7,150, forward strand.
TAATAAGCCCTCTCTTTGCGTAGTTATAGGTCTCCCGACGACGGCAAGCCTACACTGGAGGAATAGGCGTCAGAGCAGCCTACGTGCGTGGCGGTGGGACAGCATATGTGGTCTCCAAATAGTACATTACAAATGCCTTGGTTTCAATCAAAATCCCCCCTCATATGAAATACCTTAGAGGTTCAGCCTGTGTTTTCACTCAAAGGGAGAAGTTCATTCTGAACATGTCAAAATGAACCTTCTCCTCCCTTCCTTCCTACATCCCCCCATCTCCCTCTCTGACAACCCCAACCCTCACCCTGACCCCTTCTCCTCCTCTCACCCCCACCCATCTAAAAGCAAATAATAAGAACGCGCTTACTTTTAATTTGGGAGTCAAGTTGCTCTTGGAACACCTCTCCACTCCTGATTCTGAGAGAAAAATCATGGCAGGAGACAGAGAAGGGAGGGAGACAAAGAGACAATTGTTCAGGGCATAAAATGTGACATTTGGGATGTGCAATCAGCAATATGGGTTTTATTTTTTATTTCTTTCATCACTGCAGTCAAGGGAAAGTGTTGCTATTTTAATGTTAAAGCAGATAGACAGCCATTTTTGACTCATGATTTGTGGTTATTTCTTCACCACATTGGCTCTCGTTGCAGTCTGATGAACTGCTGAGTGCCACGCTGTGCTTGACCTGCCAAGACGAAGCTGAGCACTGGTCCAGCAGAAAGCTGGCGAAGCCTGATTGTGTGCAAACAAAAGGGACTCGGTGAAGCCATGCTGACTAGGCCATGTGGTCACGAAAGGGCTGTAGAGACAGGCCAAGACCCTGTACTTTCTGGAACACTTGAACTTCCATAACCTTACTTTGCTAGGCTATAACTGTCATTTTTTTCGTGTGGGATGGAAACTTTCAGACTGTGACACTAACATACCATCTTGGATGGATCAGATTAAAAATAATGTTCTCTCAAAACAGTTCTGGGTGTACTGCTTTGAGGGGTAAAAGATACTACGGAAGCCCCGAGAGACAAGGGAATCTTTTCTCTTTTTTAAAGTTTATGATCATTTGTCAGTGTTTGTTGTTGTAATATTCATTTCGGCCACAAGAGTCTGACGTGGACCACTACCCTATGTTCTAAAGAGCCCAGTTAGATTAGATTTAATCATTTATGAGCCACAGGATTAGGGTTGGTGGTATTTGTTTTCAAGGCTGCAGTAGTTTATTGGTAGAGCGTGCTAGTAAGGAAATGAAAAGCAAAGTGTTGCGGGTTCAATTCCACTGCAGAACATAAGGAAGGGCATCCGGTCTTAATCCTCCTCGTTCCATTTAGATTTGTATCCCCTCCCACAACATGGGGACAGATCATGACATGTAAAAACAGAACTACAGCATGTTAGACTGCAATACAATACATCCGTAGACAGTGCATATTATAATGAATAATACAGTCACATAATAGCATAAACAAACATATTATTTCTTGTTGGCAGCACACAACCTACATAGTTTCATATTTGAAATGTTATATGAAACATTCAAAGCATTGAAATTATGTGTTCATGTAGACCACATTTTGGGGCCTTGGTGACTCAGTAGCGGAGCGCGTGCCTCCAAGTCAGATTCCTTGCCCTGACAAAATAAATAAAAAACAGACAAGATATAGTATAGTATATCTAAGTATAAGTATATAATAAGTATAATGCTACCGCTGCCCTGGAAAAAGGAAGGGCCTGTGTAATGTACTCTTAAAGTGATGGGCTGTCATCTTTGGCCCAACATATCCTTTGGATTAAAAAAGGCTAAAAATCTGCCATGTTTTTGGTCAGATGAGAAATTTCCCATATTATGTGCAGAAACAGTCTTTCTGTCTTCTTGTATTATTAATATGGGGCTGGGTGTTCCTTTTATTGAGAAGTACATTCCATGCCGCTATCTCCACAGCCCGGAACTGTAGAGTACTCAAGACTGTAGAGAACTCAAAAACAACAACTAAATACAGGCCTTCATGTGATGTGCATGAAGTAGTCAGATTAAACAGGACAGTTCTATAGTTATTTTAGGGCTGCTGGCCTGATGGGATCTTCAATGATCAACCTTCTTTCTCCATCAGTCTCATGTCCTTTTGGACAACCCGATTGTAGACAAGGCCACAGAGCTACTATTTTTCCTCAATTTCCTGATTATGATTGTCATTGTGTCCCAGGTTACATTTAAGCTCTCCACAATGTTTATAGCCCTGACCTAACCTTAGCCTTTTTGCAAAAAGAGATCTCAAAACTCATGAGGTAACCATTGTTTCTTCCTTGAAAGCATGGGCAAGATTCCAGTTCGATGAGCTGGAATTGAAATGTGATGGATCAAAAATCAGTTATAACTCCAAATTATACCAGGTGTGCGCAGTCGTACAATGCAGGTGTTGTAGTTTTCCTTTGCTGGTGCGTGTCAGAAATTTGTTGCACTTTTCCTAATTTACTTTTCCTCATTACATAGTCCAGATGAAATTGTAAAATCCAGTTCAACTAACTTTCATTTCAGGTCTCAAGTCAAGAAAAAAAATCCATCCATCGTCAACCACCTGTTTGAGGTCAGGTTACAGGGTCAAACTGGAGCCTATATCAGTGCCTATTGAGAAAAAGGTGGGGAAACACCCTGAACAAGTCACCATTCCTATCTCAGGACTTGAGCAGTTAGTGGTTCAGTGTCTTGTTCAAGGACACTTTGACTCACTCTTCATATATATTTTGTAATCCCATTATAACTCCACTACCTCCTCTCAGTTTTGTTAAAGAAATCAATTAGAACATTAATATAGGTTGTGTTGACTGTTGATCTAACTAGGTTTAGCAATAGCAGTGGTATTGTGTTGGTAGTACCATTCTGTGTGTAGCCTGCTGCTTGCTGCTGTTGTGTCTCTTTCTCCCTTTGTATCTGTTCTCTGATGAGTCTCTGTTCCTCCTGCAGCTGTCTCGTACCTTCCTCCCTAAAGCGGGCAATCTGGCAGAAAAGATGGACGGACACATATGCAAGTCACAAAAATACATACAAATAAAACACATTAAGAAAATCTGCTCTGAATGATGAGAAAGGCCGCAACAGATGGCTTGATAGTAAACTACTGATATGCTTTTTCAGCCACATGCTCCCCCGTTCTGAGGCATTTATTTTCTTTTTCTTGTTTCACAACAGGTATGTGCTTCAGAGTAACACGGAGAGAGTGTCCAAGTCAATTCATCTCATCCAGTCTTACAAGACCACCACCAAATGATCAGAAAATGGAACAGTGACACCTACTGGTAATCCATCAGTCCCTGGTAAATCCCAAACACATATGGCCCCGTAATTACACATATCAAGCATGTTGAGTGCGGGCCATGACTCACCTCAGAGGTATGCAAGCTCTTTTTTATTTATCACTGGCTTCACAAACAAAGTGCATTAATCATGCAACATCACCTAATGGGTTTACTGATAATTATGATATGGCAATGGAGAAGAAAAGGCCTCAGTCAACAAGACCTTTGTTCTTGGCCCGAAAACTTGGAATATTTCAAATCAGTCAGAAGAGAGAGTTCTACAAATACCACAATAAAACCACCTGCAAGGGCCTCATTATTTCCTGGCCAGAGGTCCAGGTCTGTAGTTATTATGATACCCCCTAAAATCTTCGCATGAACAGTCTACAGTTTGATAACATCTCTTATTCGTTGGGATCTAATCTTTTACCTTTTCTTCTAGAGTTCTTGTGTTATTCAACTCCTCCTGGCTCTGGGCTTCAGCTTGTTGCTCACGGGCTTCTAAGTCTGTCAAAAGAAAAAAACATGCATGCACAAGCACACACACATGTATAACTTAAGTCGATCTAAATTCTGTATATCTCTTAACAATTTAGCCCCCCTTCCATCACTGGGGTTGTGTACCATCTTATGACGTTACTCATAAAATCTCATCTTAGATTAAAAGACATGGGTCAAACAAGACTGAAGTGCTGCCACCATTTGTTACCTTCAACATTTTCAATATTTATTCACGTCACTTTAAGCCACTCCACATACCCAATGCAACCTTACTGCATTTTTGATGACTTTTTACACCTCATAAGTTGTATCGTATTTTACCACCAAATTTACTTTATATTGCTAATATTTTGTATTTATAGTTAAGATTCTGTACTTTTTCATTGCCAATGTTTTATATTTCTTATGATAAATGATAAATGGCCCTGTTCTTATATAGCGCTTTTCTAGTCTAATGACCACTCAAAGTGCTTTACAATGAATACCTCACATTTACCGAGCTATACGGCGGGATCTGAACCTGCAACACCTGAGTTCCAGGCGTGCGCTCTACCCACTAAGCCACCATGACTCTCTTCTATCTTTTTCTTTTTCTTTTATTTTGTTTTTGTTTTTTTAGATACTCAATTTGAGGCAGACACAAATTGCAATTTCATTGTGCTTGTACAATGACAAAAAAAAAGATTGAATGCCAAATCTTGAAGGTAGTATAAAAAGCTGCAAAGCCAAACAGGGGCACGCCAGCTACTCATAACATGTCTCTAGATAGGGTGTTATTTCCAAGTATTTGTTCCCAAAGTGACAGCAGTGTTCTAGAGGTAAAAAGCACTTTAATATGAGCTTGCTGTGTACTATTTATGCCAGACATGTAAATGATATTACTTTTGTATTTCTTCTGGACTATGTATGTTTCCCGCTAAATAACTAAAAAGAAAGAAATACATGTTATCATAACATATTTTTCTGGACCACTTATATAAAAGGAACAAGTCATTTCAAAATTAGCCTACACTGACACGTGTTACTGAACAGTGTTACTGAGGTGGCTTGCTGTGAATGTGTTGGGATTTGGAGATGGCACAAACCTAATTTAATCTTCTTCCTCTTGTCATCTAGTTTCTGGTTCCTTTCCTCTGCTTGTTTTTTGGCAGCACAGATCTTGTCGTAAGCAGCCTGAAGAGAGTGCAGGGCATTAGAATGAAAAGCACGGGCATGTGATTTTTTTGTCAATATGTACCCAAGATGGGACTGAAGAAGGGCAGGAGACCTACCCTGGCAGCAGCATCAGTAAGCACCTCTAGGGCCTGGGACAACTGGTGGAAGAGCTCAGCTAGAAGAGAGAGAATCAACAGTAAGCTTAACCAAGATCTCCTTGACAGAGAGAAGAAAAAGGAAGACAAGATTAAAGTTAGAGTATGGACTCTTGTTGAAGGAACTGATTCATAGTTATAGAATATAATCTTTAAGAAGCAATTATGTGGTTAACAATTCAAGGTAAAGTCAATTTCACAATATTATTAAGCCCCATGATGACTAACACCCTATACACAAATGGAAAAGAGAGAAAGGGATGGTAAGAGGCAGAGAAAAGGAAAAGAAAGAGCCAAACTGGGGAATAATGAGAAGAGTATCTACTGAGAAAGCCTGTGTGTGCTTAGCGTGATCTGTCAGTGTCAACACCGAAACTCTGATCCCACATTAGAGGATGCATTTCCTGCATTTATAGGAAACCCCCCCCCACACACACACACACACCTCCATCATATATCCTAAAGGACCACTGCTACAATTTCCACTTCTATCCAAGATCCCACTTCTTCAAATACACGTATACACAAAGCATTTGCACACAGGCATGCACACATGCATGCATGCACAGTGATCCCACAATCCCCCTTCCTGTCATATCACCACCACATAACTGCAGTGTACTAGCCGGCCTTAATCACTCACTTATGGTAAGCTTAACGAACCGATACTGTTACTCCCTGTGGGGAGCGGTGGTGCACACAAACAGGGGGCTCTGGAGAGCATGTTGCCAGCAGAGGGGGTCAGGTTACCTACACCAAAATAACGAGCTGGAATGCAATCCAACTGGGAAGATCTGCCATGCCCACTGGGCAGCTCAAAGTGTCACAATATGTGGGAGTTGGGGAGTGGGGTTGACCTCTACCTCACCTCTTTGTGAATACAACAGCCCACCAATGAACAAGCACCCCCTACCCCAAAAGGCTGCAAACTTAAAGTTTGCCTCTTCTCTCATGCATGTGAGTCTGAGTCTGTCCATGCTATACGAGTAAAAGAGAGGCCCTTCAAACCACTTATTTTCCATTTCTGGGAAGCCGACCCCCTGCTTTTCTATTATTCTCCTCTGCCTCCCCCCAAAAATGAACACACCCCTTCCCCAACACCCACATACATACACACACGCACGCTTCCGGGTTCTTTTTTCCCCCCTGACATAATCAGGAATTGTCTGAACCATCCAGCAACCACATAAACCTCACTTGAAAACATACTTCATGACAAGCCTTTTGTCCAAGATGCTTTTTTCCCCTTCCCTCCACCAACAGAGCTACATTGAAATTTCCTAGTCTAATTGTTGACATGTTGGCTGGCAACAAGCCTCAGAGGGATTCAGGGAGCCAAGAGGGGATGGAGTGAAGACACACTGGTGGTGGTACTGGTGATGGTGTCTGGCTTGTCCCTGCAGGCTCAATGATTGGCAGCAAAGATGGGCACTGGTAAGTCTGCCTGCAGAGGGCTATGGCATTGGCTGTCTAGCAGGGCTGTGTTAACCGAGGTCTCCTCTATAGAAGGCTTAAAGGTTTTGATTATTGAATGTCATCACTTGAGGATAGCTGAGTGAGATACGAATCCTAATGCTTCATGAAGTGATGCAACGACTACAACTGTAAAGAACCTCCACCATGTGAGTGACGGTTGTTAGATCAAGCCTGTGTCTAGAATTGAGAGACAGTGAACTGATATTGAGGAAAAAAAAACATTTACAAAGTTGACTCACCTGCTTTTGGATTGTCTGGGTTCTTGTCTGGATGGCATGTCAAGGCTTTCTTTCTGTATGCTTTCTTGATCTGCAAGATGAAAGAGGGAGCACATGAAATTATGCATTGGAGAGAAAATGCTGACTAGCAGACAAAAGTCAGGCATCAACCACTTGAGCATGAATCTTGGCCAGTGAAAGTCTAATCTTTTCAGTAACCATTACTTTTCAAGATGCTGTCCTTGGCTCAGATAATGTGTGTGTAAAGTGTGTAAAATTGATGGCCCCGTGGAATCAATGGCAAAAATAGTAAAAGTCTGACATGCAAATTCTAGGGAGTAGAAATATGGTCCGCATTTAAACGCAGAATCAGGGACTGTATCAATTGTGCCAAATCAACACCTGAGCCTGTCCTCTGGTATGTATCCTGTAGACACATAACCACCACAGAACTATCTCATAAGTGAACTAACCCCTCATAAGAATTTCCTAAAATTCATCTATTGCCTGTATACAAGGTAAAATTGGCACCATTAGAAAGCCTTGATTCCAACCCCCAAAAATGTTACTAAAACAATACACACAAAAACAGAGCACCATTGTCTAGAACAAAAATTGGGATGCTGCCATTAATATCTTAGGCTTAGAGCCAAACGTTGTTTTTTTTTGGGGGGGGTTGTAGTTTGT
>OMLC01000922.1:23216-33526 GCA_900302585.1 Regalecus glesne
TATATCATACCACAGTTCCACAATCCATCATGCCCATAAATAATGCTATATAATCCCCCTATATTATCTTACGTACTAGAAGTATACACTATGTATTCACCTATGGGATGGTTCAGGAGGTAGAATGGATCTTCTAGTAACTGTACGTCATTCTAGTAATTGGTTCAATGCCCATCTCCTTCAGAAAGTTTGCTGAAGTGTCCTTGAGCAAGACACTGAAACCCCCTTCAATGGCTCCCTGGGGTGCTGCAGCGGCAAAGTGCTCCTATACAGTGGGATAGGTTAAATCCAGAAGATGAACCTCATTGTTGGAATACAGTGACTACATAAAGTGGTTTTCCTTGCCTTTCATCCAACTCACTACTACATGCTGTGTCATATACCTATGTTACAATCAGAACAACAGCAACAACCCATGCCAGTGTACGTTTACCAGTCACTTGTGTATTTATGAATTAATTAATGAATGACAGACTTGTATTTTTGAACAAGTATAAAAACACAAATATATCTGTTAAATTAACATATGTACATATATGTACATAAACATACATATACATACACACACATACATACAGAGGATAGAAAAAAATCAACAACAAAGCAATAAACAGATGAACAAATGAGTGTAGCCTGTTCAAAGAAGGAGTAGGAAGAAGTATACACTTTTATATTCCTACTCCTTTTTACCTATTCATCATAGATTGTATAGTTTGATTCTATTTTCAATTATATGTGTGAACATTTATCTCTATATAATCTAATATATATATATATATATATATATATACATATAGACTAAACAAATAATGTATACTATATAACTTCTTCTACTTATTGTTTATATCTTTCACATGCTCCCAATTAACCCACGTCCTCTCCCCTATACCTCTTTAAGAAGGATTTTCTTATACATCTTTTTAAACTGTTTTACGTTTGTACTCTGTTCTAGCTCTAGTTCCAGACTATTCCACAAATCCACCCCACAAATTGATATTCACATACTTTTTTTTCATTTGAGTTCTGATACTGTTTTTTTGTTTAGTTTAGAGGAAAGCTTAGAAGAGTGCACCTCGCTTGCTGGGGTCAACACTGGCCTTTTGGTTGGGGCTTAAGTTTCGTGACACTCCCAAATATTCCCCAAATCCCTTGAAGCCAAATAACAACAGAGTTATCATCACTCATTGTCTCTGGATCCACCAGAAAGTTCTCTCAAGTATCTGGAGGCGTTTAAACAGTTAACAGTAACGTTTACTCAAGAATCTGCTTGGTAAACAGCGAGAAGCTATCTCTGCCAGGCCTGCTACCAGAGCAATCATTGTACCACTAAGCATAATATAAAATAGGACGCATCCCGACCCAAAGCATTCCTGGGAAGCAGCCTGAGACATGACCTGTATGGCTTCAGTTTGTCCGATCAGTCAAAATAATTACTAATAAGGAGAAACAAGAAAATACACGCCGAAACCAACTCAGAACATGATAATGAGCGATATTGAATCCAACCTTGTGCTTCTGGTCGCTGTGTGCCAGTGTAGCACTTGAAGGATTCCATGGTAATTTTCCTTTCAGCCTCTGACACCATCACCTCCTGTTCAGCGCCTATCTGAGCTCGGATCGTGGGAGGGGTTAGCCCAGAGAGGCTTATGATACATGAGAATCAACCACAGTGTGAGAGTCAAGGGGAGAAAATCGTCCCACATCTACCATCCTGCCCGTCATACTGGTGTTTTATTTGGAGAAGACAAGATCGCGTGTGTGTGTGTGTTTGTGGGAGAGAGGTGGAGAACATCTGATCTGCAAGAAAATATCATTAAGCGAGGAGTTTGGATAACAATGAACTCTCTCATCTGAACCAAATTGCAACGCAGATCAGGTAAGATGTCTTCTTTTTGGGGGGGATATCAAGCCAGGTCTTCATGGGAAGAAAGCAAATTTCACCTGCGTTTTATTCAACTAAAATGAATCATTTACGACGGTAACGTGACAACTCCACGTGTTTTGTCCGTTAACCCTCCTCTATCCTCCTGCTGATGGTTTAGCTAGCCCTAGCAAGACGTCCAGTCCCGTTATGTCCCACACCCAAAACTCGCACGGTGGTCACTATTCCGAATGCTCGTTTTCCATTTGAATGACATGCCGTTTGATTGAATTTATGACAAATCTGGAGACGCACCCATCTCTACACCTAACGGAGCCAGTGATCGTCAGTAATATGTTGTTCTCTTTAGCATCACGTCCCTGACACGTAGACAGCTCCAGTGTTGCCCGGGCATGAGTTTCTCTCCGAACCACCACCTTCAGCTCCATCTGATGGCTGTGGTTGATCAAACCAGTGGGACTCAGCTTCCAAAAACATCCATCCATGGACACTCGATGTTGATAAATCCCAGTGATATGTGAGAATGTGTGGGTGGACCGTGTGATGACTCCCAGTCCATGGAATTGGGAAGAGCACCCAGTAACACCAGTTGAATGAGAACCAGATGTTGGGTTTTTAATCAAACGGCAAATACTCCACTTGAGAACCTGGGAATGCTTAATCATTCACAATAAGCAGCTGGCTGTGTTCAGAGGCAGCAGTCACTCACAATACAAAGTGCCTCTTGTCCCAGAGGAGCTAGGAGCCATCTATCTATCTGTCTGTCTTTACCAAGCAACCAGCAACTTCTCTGCCCTGCCTGAAGTGGAAAATTCAATTTGAACAGAGGTATTTCAACCAGAGAAAAATGCTTTGCAGTATTGTAAATCTTGGATGATCTTTGTGCTCTCAGCCTCCGTTTCTGCCGAATCTTACACGGAGGGAAATAGAAGGCAAGGGTTTTAAACTGTGTGGTGTAACTTAACCTTCACCTTAGATTTGTCAAGTTGCTTACATCTGCTCCACATCCATAAGTGATGGAGCTACAGTGTGGGCTGCGTGTAGGCTTGGCCCTTCGGGGCCGAAGGCGTGGGCCTCGTGTTGTGTACAGTGAGCAAGCCTGAGCTATCCTGGAACAAGGTAGTCAACGTTGGTTACGTTTAAGGACTGCATAACACCTAATATTGCTCATAGGGCGGGGCAATGTATTTATATTATATTCATATTGTGATGTGAGGCTAGATATCATCTGGGATATTGGATAGCATGTCATCATATAACTGAAGTGGTCTTTTCCCGGTTTTAAAGGCTATATTATAGTAAAGTGATGTGATTTTCTGAACTTACCAGACTGTTCTAACTGTTCTGTTATCTGCTTGTACCCACTTAGTTATTATACAGGTATTACTGATGATTATTTATTGACATTTTGGAAAACACTAATAGACATCGTGTCCCCCTCAAGGTCGATATTGAGGTATTTGGTCCAAAGATACTGTGATATTTGTTTTTTTCCACGTTGCCCAGCCCTAATTCAACACATACCACTTTCACTCTGGACAACCCTAGCTGACATTCCATTGTCATCCCAGTGGTTGACGTGCTGACAGACACATTCCTCTAGGTCTAATCAATGTGCTGGAAAATGGAACTGAAACTCAGAAAAAGAGGAACTTGAGCAGTCATGCTTATCTTGAGTTAAATTTCCTGCCCCAGGAAAGTCCTTCCCTTCCTTCTGAAAAGTCCCTGACCCATGCTGGAGAATCCTGCCTGGAATACTAACAATAGCTTGGTATAAACACGAGTTATGCAACAATCGGAATTGATTCATAATTATAATATTTTGTCATTTTAATCGTGTGAGATATAGAGCATTCACAGGAAAAGCCACCATGGGGGACTATGTTTCCTTATCCCAGCCTGACATTTAATCCAACATCATGTAAATAAGAGTGGGAAAGTAGTCCAATGGTCTGCAGGATCAGCTCTCATTAGGCCCTGATAGCGGACACATTCCACTGACCTCTTGGCTGATGAACGAAGCTCCGTGCAGGCACTTCTGTGAGAAGCCCATTGTCTTCTATGCTTTCTGACTCAGTAACAGTCTCACCCTGGCAGCATGAATCAGACAGAATCTGCAACGCTACAGCTGAAGCTGGAAAACGTCTTGTCGGAGCATGTGAATTAGAGAGATGCTTGGAGTCACCTTGACTTGAGGGGTGACTCACCCTGGCCGATGAGAGGGAACTCGGAGTGGCTCTTAACCAGTCATTGCATACTGTTGAGCTCTTCACCAAGTCGCCATAAAGAAGCCTTGTAAAAAGCATGGATTGGGAGCTGGGGTAGTGTATTGTACAGTTAAGCGTGATACACGTAACTCCTGTGCTGTCTTGCTCCCTCTCGGATGGCTTGGTTCACCCTTTAGATGTCCAAACCCATCATCCGACACCTCATCTGTTTAACTGAATGGTGCCAAGTTTGGGATCAACAACAGGACTTCAGGAATCCATCAGAGCTGTTCGCTTTGTTCATTGTTAGGCCACCACAACTCCCATCCGTGGAACAGCAGAGGTATTTTTTTAGACTTTTTTGAGGTGCTTTTCTGAGAAAGTTCCAAGGGGATCCGTTATCCCATGGGTTTGTAGAATAGTATGAGAATTTGCCTACACGGCCACGGTTATTTTGACTTGTGCCTTGAACAAATTCATAAGAGAGGGGTAATGTGCTCTCGGGACATGCCAGAAACAGATATTTGTGTTATCACTGTGTAGATTTCCATCAAAACCAGTTTTACTTTTCCAGTGGCTGTGTGTGCCATGGTGCCCTGCCCCCCCCCCATCTAGTTTCATTGTGTCAGTCCTCATGGGTGATGCACAACTGCGTGTTAATTTTTTGCATCTCCGTGTCGACTGCGACAACATTTCGTAAAGCTGAATTGAAGTCTTGAATGTATTCACGAGGTCGAGTGCTTCAGGCAATGCGACCCAGGCGGTGTTGAACTTGTCTATTTGTTGGGCGTTGATTAGTTGACGGGAAATCTTCCCTTTCAGGGGGGATTAAGTGAGGATATTTGGCAGAGTGAGTGATGACTGGGCTGCTGACATGACTTTTACCCATCCACATAGTGCAGAGTTATCATTTCCTATTCTGTGTTCGCCTCCGATAAAGGCTTGTTGTGGTCCGCTTCCTTTGGTCTCGATGGGACTCGTGCAGTTGTGTGGTGGAAATGATAAGGTGGATACCAGTGTGCTGGGGGCAGTCTGCAGGCTCGCTGCAAATGGAAACATTGCCAAGGCTAAAAACCTGCAGGAGTTAGGAGTCTGAATTCGGACTGTTCCAAAATAACTCGACAAAATCTCCCTTTCTGTATTTATGTGGAAGAAGCTTTATTTATTTCTCATTGTACACACATTCAACATTTGTTCTCTTCATTGAACCCATCCTATTGTGTAGGAGCAGTGAGGGGGCTGCAGGTCCTGGGGAACAGTTACGGGCTCAGTGTCTTGCCCTACCTCCTGAGCTCTGCTGACCCTAAAGTACTCAAAGTAGCCCTGTGGCCGAGACCACCCAAGGCAAGACCCAGTCTGAGTTAAGTTCAGAATAAGGTTATTATGACCGAGTCTAAAATCAAATCTAAAACTTTAATGGGGCCAAAACTTGATTTAAGTCTGACAGATGAACAGTGTAAGACAAGCTAAACACCATGGCTGCAACGGTCGTCATCAACCAAGAGAGTAGAAAAAAAAACATTGCGCTACGCTAATATTCAAGAAGCTTTATTCATTTGTCATTGTCCATGCATACAATGAGATTTCTCTGCATCTAACCCATCCTATTGTACAAGACCAGTGAGCAGCTACATTGCCCAGAGACCAACTCCAGTTCTTTTCCCTATTTCTTTGCTATGGGGCACAGGCAGGAATATTAACTCTAAAATGAATGTCTTTATGATAGTGGGAGGAAACAAAAACTCCTTGAGGGAACCCACACAGATATAGGGAGAACATGCAAACTCCACACAGAAAGGACCTGGGAAGCTGCGAGGCGCTGGGTTTGGGAGAGGATTTCATAATTAAATTGGAGGATTGGAACCCGGGACCTTCGCACTGTGGAGGCAACAGTGCTAACTGCTACGCCAACATGCCATCACATTTATTTAGACATTTTTAGCTCCTGTAAAGAAGGAACGCTTTATATTCCAGTTTTCCTGTGTTTCAGAGATTACACTTCATTCGTGTCCTCTGGGGACATGTGATATTTATTTTAAAAAATGTAAAGAGCAAATTAAAGTGTTGTACTCGAGCAGTCTTAAAAAATTATCATGAGCTCTTGCTGCATGAGTGAAGTTCAGGTCGTCATGCTGTGAAGTCTGAGTTGCTCTTCATGGACCAGAGTCAAGACTAAGACCATACCCAAGCACAACAAACCCCAACACAAACTGACCTAAACATGTCTCTTTTTTTCCAGTCCGGTCAACTTTCCACCATGTCACTGAAGTCCGATGGGAAAAAGAAGTGGGCAGCGGTCAGGGGTCGTCTGGGCTCTTCCCAGGACTCAGACACCCAGCCAGAGGCCAACCTGGAGAATGCCGACCCAGAGTTGTGCATCAGACTGCTCCAGGTCCCCACTGTGGTCAACTATTCTGGGCTGAAACGTCGCCTGGAGGGCAGCGACCAGACCTGGATGGTCCAGTTCTTGGAGCTGAGTGGACTGGATCTCCTCCTGGAGGCCCTGGACCGCCTCTCAGGGCGGGGATGCTCTCGCATTGCCGACGCCCTCCTGCAGCTGACCTGTGTCAACTGCGTACGAGCGGTCATGAACTCCTCAGCAGGAATTCACTTCATTGTAGAGAATGAGGGCTACATCCGCAAGCTCTCGCAAGGTTGGGCAATATACCTAGCTGGAAATAAAACACACCTTAAAGATAAGCATTCAAGACAAACTTGTCCCATCCCCTCAGGATGTTCCTTTGTTAGTTTATGTATCAGATGCAAGTCATGCAAAGGAAATGGCAGCAAATGCTTTGGGCAATAAAGCGGCATGCCAGCATGTGCCATTCAGATAATAACTATGATATTGAAACTCACAATATCATTTAGGCCCCACACTAGAACTCATGTAATCCCAAGGTCAGAACATCTTCATTCATTTGCTAGACACATTGAGTGAAATATTCTAAATAAGTTCAGTTTTTGTGTGAAAGGTTGCTTAGGTTCAAACCCTCAGGCCAGGTAGTGTCCCAGAGTATTGATGTCACTACACTTACACATAATCAATACAAGTGTTTTATCTGAGACAAGACAATCTATCATTAGAGGGCAAAGTTCAAGCTCATTTGCATCAAACAGAATAGAGCATCCTGTTTGACTCAGTCCTGTTAATCACAATGAGAGAGCATAATGAGAACAACATAAACAGTGAGGGAATATGCAAACTGTAACCTTACTGTGGTGTGTGATCATGACTTTCCATAGCTTTGGACACTTCCAACATAATGGTGAAGAAGCAAGTCTTTGAGCTGCTCGCTGCCCTCAGCATGTTCTCCACGGATGGCTATCGTCTGGCACTGGACTCCCTCGACCATTACAAGGCAAGGGTCTCATTTCATATTGACGTGATGAAGGGAATGAAAATGAGAGATGATTATTTAGAGTTTTCCATATTACCTTTAGTCATTCAGTCGATCTCAGATGTTAACAGATGTTTCAGCAGCGGCCTCTAGTGGCGGAAAGCGTGCAGAGCTGATCCCAGCGTCACAGTCAAATCAGCTCCTGATACCAGTGACACAATGATCTAAATGCAGTGATTTTAATGTGTTCCCTCAGGGTGTGAAGACACAGCAATACCGCTTCAGTGTGATCATGAATGAGCTGCAGGCCACGGACAACATCCCTTACATGGTCACCCTGCTTAGCGTTATCAACGCCATCATCTTTGGGACAGATGACCTCAGGCAGAGAGATAAGATGAGAAAGGAGTTCATGGGTGCGTCTCGTTGTCAAAATAGTCAACTTCTCAAGTGATTTATCAGAAAACCAGGCTCGGATCTTAAGCAAGGCCTTGTCGGTAAATTGTTAATGCGGAAGTCTTTCCCCCCATGCTGAAACACAGCAGGGATGCAGAGAGGAAAAGTAGGCCAATGGCAAAAGCTCAATTACAATCATCTCTACCACTGGGTCTCTAAGAATAGATCCGATGGCCTCA
Organism: Regalecus glesne; assembly: GCA_900302585.1. Lineage (NCBI taxonomy): Eukaryota > Metazoa > Chordata > Actinopteri > Lampriformes > Regalecidae > Regalecus > Regalecus glesne. Next base: position 31,282 of record OMLC01000922.1, read on the forward strand.
TTCCCTATTCTGTCCAGAAGCACACCTGAGAAAAGAGCAAACCTCAGTTGTGCAAAGCATTGCATTTTAGCATGCACATTTAAGAGTAATGATGCATGCCTTGCAACAGACCTCTCGAGGAAAGGAAAACTCGAGACTATGAAAGAAAAACTGCATTCTGAGGTCTTTCTTGACAAACACATGAGCGTTTCTAGTCATTATAATGCTCAGGATCACCTGAGCAATGTTGGATTGGCCACACCTCTTTTTTAAATGCTCAGCTGTGGCTGCCTGCAATGCCCACTTTAAATTTATGCAGAAGGGATTATCAAAAGGTTCATCTTTAAAATGTCTTGCAATGTGGTCATTTGTATTTATTTAGTCTGGGATTGAGGAGTGTATTTTTGATGTCTTACAGGGCTACAGTTGCTTGATATATTGCCCAAATTGAGGTGAGCCTTCTCCATTGCTTCCATTGCCTAAGTTAATCTCCATTTCTAAAGCACATTATATAGGGAGTAAACCACTGCACTATAAGTATTTAATTGAAATGAAAGCCTGTTTTATCAATCCCACAACTTCTGAAGTAAACTCTTGTGTTTACGTATTCAGCATTTTAATTTACTATGAGAAAAGTGTTGGAAGGTGCTGAAGTGTCTCCATTCCCAGTAGTTACCTTTCCATATGTGTGTGCTGTGTAGGGAGCAGGATGATGAAGACTTGATTATTCAGTGTGAAGCATTTGAAGAGGCAATGGCTGAGGATGAGGATGAGCTGCTTCGGGTCTATGGGGGGATTGACATGAGTAATCATCTGGAGGTTTTCACCACACTCTTCAACAAGGTGGGTAATACTGTTTTTTTCCTTTTCTACTTTACACTGCACTGACCAAATGCTGTATGGTTATTGCCCATATGCTCTGATTGTTTCAGTGCGAAAGATTTTCAAAAATGAGAGTATGCATGAACAAAAGAAAGATTGCTATGTTAGCCTGATAACATGGGAACACATCTGGTACTGGATTTTTAAAGTCAGATTATATATAGATCTTTATGCAAGCTAGCCTCCTATGTGCCATTAGCCTTGCTACTCAGCAATCCCGTTCTCTTCTATCTCTGTTCGGCATAGTGTTGAAAGTCTTGATGCATTCATGCACAAACAAGGTTTGAAACTGTACATATCCCAAAACACTATTACCTATGATTGTAAAATAAATTGATATCTCCTGGACATAGATGGAACAAGATCTAGATACTGGGAGCGATCGAATCCGAGTCCATGTTGGGCTGTGTGTTAGCTGAGTTGTTGTGTCTACATACGTGTTCATTTGATCCTCTCTGTGTGTTTATGTGCCCAGGTGAGCATCTCCCCAGCTTCCCTGCAACTGTTGTCCATCCTGCAGACTTTGTTGCTCCTGGGGCCAGATCACGCTGATATCTGGCAGGCCATTGAGATCCTTGCAAACAGAGCCGTACTGCTAGCCCAAGACTGTGAGTATTGCACCACAGCACAGACTGTTTTATACATATGTGGGAAGCCCATCATCATGTGGTCTACTCAAGTGTCCGATCTTTGAGTTGGCATGTGTCAACACCATTTCTTATTTACAATAATCCCCTGGTGAGGTGGTGTCCTAATTGTGGAAGACCTGGATAGAACTCTTAGGATTTGACAGTAATTGGGATACTGTTGCACTTAGATTTAATCTCTGTTTATACTCTGTTTTGAAAAGTATTATGGGTGAAATGGGGTCAAAATGTGAAGCTTTAAGGCACTTATATGAGTGCACTACATGAGATACACCAGACCCTTGTCACTGATAAATTCACTGTAAGAGTAACATGCAAAAAGGCCTCAAGTCCAAGATGACCTCAATTATCTGCGTTTGAACTGTTTGGGGCCTCCGAGCTGAGTAGTTTTGTTTGACGAAAGGGGAAGGTGAATTTTGAAGTGTCTCTTTTTTCAGTGTCTGTTTCTCTTTAATTTTTCCTTCAGCTCAGATGGACTCCTGCGAGAAGATCATGCAGCGATTGTTGTTCACCAAGGGCAAGAGCAGCACACGTCATCATGAAGTGGATGGTCATCCAGTCAGGACGGTGGAGAAGGCCATTCAGACTGAACTGGTCAATGAAGACGAAGTCAAATCTGCCAAAAGCATCACTGCCACCCAAAAGCCACCGTGTGCCTCTCTGCCGCCGCCGCCGCCTCCTCTGCCCCCATCTATGACGGGGGCGCTAATTTCTGGCACTAACCATTGTCCCCCTCC
>OMLC01000930.1:0-13692 GCA_900302585.1 Regalecus glesne
TTTAGATGTATAGACAGATAGATAGATAGATAGACAGACAGACAGACAGACAGACAGGCAGACATACAGGCAGACAGACGGACAGAGAGTGAAGCTTGAGTTATCTTTTTGCCATGAAAAGCTCACAGGAGCGTTGTCTACAACTCAGACCCGTTAAATTGGCATTATCATCTCATCACCTCTATCTCTTTCTCTTTCACACACACCGTCATATGATGCAGTGTGGTGTGACCAGTGTTCCCTCTGTTATTTTACCAGTAAAACGTTCCCCGGGCTGCTGCTGCTGCTCTCCTTGGCTGTGCTGAGGACTCCCCCGGGTTGTCGAACGCCCGGCACAGGCCCTGCCGGACTTCGCCATCACCTCCACCAAGCGGCGCTTCAGGCCGGCTCCAGCGGCCACGGCTAACATGTCCACAGAGGCTCGTATTACACTACGCCCCATCGTTAAGCCTCAGTGGATACGCCGTTAGCCGGAGGAAGACTCAGGGGTACAGGATAGTCCGCTGACAAGGCTAGAGAGGGGGGTGGGGGTCAAGTCATCGCATATGTAAGTTTCTTCTTCAATTCTTCTTCCTCATCCTACATGTATTTCTCCGGTATGACGGTGTCTTGAAGCCGAGGGGTGCTTGGAAAAGTTGGGATTCGCGGGTTTGTTAGCTTGTGTTGTGTGGCTAACGGGAGAGGCTTTGGTGTTGTGCGTCAACGCCCGCAGAGATGGTTTGTATTTGTTGAAAACGGCTTTTGGGGTATTTTCGTTAGCCTTTAAGACACACGTCAAGGGTCGTGGATGAAAACATGGCTGTTTTGTGTCTATACACCAACTGTACGACCGTAGTTTTGTGTTTGTCGAGCGTCCGGCTGAAGCCTGTTGCTCCATCGAGGCGATGGGCATCAGGAGAGGGAGGAGGAGTTGTGTTGAGGAAAGCGGATTTGTCCTGCAAGTGCCTCCGGTCACAATAACAGGTTTATTTCGTTTAAACTCCACTCAAACGTCGACGTCTTGATCGCCTTACGAGGCAGCTTTGGGTCAAACGTGTTGACCGATGTGTTTTTATATGTTTTCATGGACGACGAACCGTTATAGTTGACTTGTAGTTCCGGTCAGCAAAACTCCAAATGGACGTTACGTTACATCCAACTCAAGACATCAGATTCAAATTATATTTCATCTGGCCGACTATATTTCAGCCGACATGACCTTAAACGCAGTGGAAACAGGTTCAGGGCATCGTATGTAAAAGTGTTTTATAGAGAAATCACTGATCACAACTCTGTTTGTGTTTTGGTAGGCCCTGTGTGATGCCCTTAGCTGTCCGGTGTTTTGCCTTCCATGAATATACCTTTTATTTCAATGCAATGATATGATATTATGCACTCTATATTGTCTTAATATGATATTGTTTACAGGCTGGTGTTAGTGGAATATTCCCACCGTTCGTGTTAGAATGGGATTACCTTGCAAACAGAAGGAGGAGACTATAGATCCCTTGCTACTGTTATTGCATCTGTCCTACTTGGCCCACAGTGGTGCGTTCTTGGGTAGGACATTATGTGTGTGGAATATATGTTTACTTTCATTGTTGCTAACTAAATGTCATGCACAACAGTCACAAAAAAATTAACTATTAAACATTCTATAAGTAGCAAACAATATATACTTTTCTCTGTTGAGATGAAGAAGCATACAGGGGACATTAGCATGGAAAAGACACGCTGGGATGACTGAATAGTGCCTATGTTGTGGGGCTGCACATAGACATAGATGGAGTTTGAGAGGGGGCTGGATGCCCTTCCTGGGTTCGAACTCGCATCCTCTGCCTTGTCAGTCCTGAAGTGCAAAGTTCTCCACCACTGAACTACAGCAACCCCCACTATACCAAGATTCCAGTAGGGTATTTGATAATCCCATCAATCCCCTTAAATGTGGTGATCCCTGCTACAGGCTCGTCATCCATGTCACAAAGCTACTGCCAAAGTCAATAACGGAGTTCTTGGGAATAGCAATCAGCAGATGTCAATCCATTAATGAGGGAACAAAGGACGATTCGCCACCTTGATTAAAAGCTGTGCATTCAACTACAGGTTGCTTCCTTCATGTTTCCTTCAAACGAGAAGAAGCTTTTTTTATTTTTCATTGTAGATGCAAACAATAAAATTTGTTGTCTGCATTTAACTCGTCCTATTTTATAGGAACAGTGAGCAGCTGTAGCGCCCCGGGAGCAGTTAGGGGGGGTTCAGTGTCTTGCTCAAGGATACCTCAATATGCTCTCTGTAGGCTGTCTGATCGAACAACCATTTCACTAGAATACAAGATGACTGCCCTATCTCCTGAGCTATGCTGCCGCTATCACATGAACAGTTCTCTCCAAAGCGTTTTGAGTAAAGGGCTGACTGAATGTGAAACCCATACGTTTTATATGCACTCTGTGCCTTAAAAGCATTTGCTTTAATGGAAAACATTGTGACGATAATGGGGACTTTTGACATGATAATGATGCACATCATCATATCCGCTGCCTCACGCAAAGATATGATATTTAAGGATCTGACTGATATGCGACGACATTGAAATGTTTGTTCTTGTAAAGTATAACAAATCTAAACTAATTTTCAAATAATAGTCCCTCAAATCTCACAGACCTCAGTCTTGTGACAATGTAGGTAATATAATTTATACACCAAAATATTGCCTATGTGTATAGAAATAGGTGATACCGATATACCAATACAATACTAGTGCAATAACATGCCAATACAATGCCATTAAAAGATGATACAAATGATATATACAAATGAATTATTTTCGTTCTAATTGGTTTTTATTCTTGCATTTATATTGAGAAGCACTGGTCTGACACATTTTACATATGTAACATGCATACCTGCATTTGGCAACACCAGTACTTGAATGCAGGTTTATAGTAGCCACTGTTGTTTTGTGAAAAACACATGTCCATAAAGCCAGATTTTCATTTAACAAAGATTCAAATATGTTAGCCATTGAGTGTCAAATGTACTCGGCTCATGAAGATACATATAAAAGAATCCTAGAATATCCAAATGAGCAGTGCTATGCAACTCTAAGCTGAAGCTAACAGAGACAGTGGATCTCCATAGAATAATCATCCATCAGCGTAATATTGCACCACAAGCAGATACGGGTTCATTTAAACCAAATAGCTGTGCAGCAGCATCATTAAGCTCTGCTGCACTCATGTTATGTGTGTAACAAAACCATGACCAGTGTTACTTAATGGAGTTTCTAGGAATGCCAATTGCAAGGTGATAATCCATCAATAAAAGCATTAGTCAAATAAAAAGGGAAAAAAAAACCCCTCTGTGTGTGCTCATTACTAGCCTGCCTGTCAAGGTAGGCTGAGTTGTTCCACAAGGACTCTGGAAGTGTGTGAGGGATGGCTTTTTAAAAAATCTATTGAAAAATCTCGATGAATTAAATATAGTTACATTTAAATAAAATATAATATCCTGGGAATCAAATGTAATGTACTTTACAATGTAAAGTATATAAAGTTGTTACTCATCAATTAAATCTATTTAATTTTGAAATAAATGATCACTGCATGAGAATTAAATGCCAAATAAAATATAAATCGTGAAGGGGCAACATAGCTTAGGAGGTAGTAATTGGAATATTGATGTTTTGATCCCCGTTCCTTGAAGAAAGTGTATCAAGGTGTCCTTGAACAAGAAACTGAACCCCTAATTGTTTGGGAAAACAGATTAAAATTAGCCCCATGGTGAAGTCTGCCATGTTTACATTCTAAATGTTCATTAACATGCCCCGTCCCTATAAGAAAGGTCATTATTGTTATTATTAGATTTCATTTTAGTGCTTTGCAGTTCCAATGACTTTGTTGTAGCTCAGGGGTAGAACATCTGGTTCAGGAATGTACAAGTCAAAGGCTGTGGGTTTGAACCCACCATGGGGCATCAGGAAGGACATCCAGTCTTAATCTCCCACGCCTGCCCGGGTATGGACTGTCAACCTTTCCAGGGTACTTCACCCTCCACTCAACAACCGCTGGGATAAGCATGAGCAGATTCTTGACCTGTCTTCAGATAAGCGGTTGATGATGACATGACACGATACATCCACCCCTCATACAAAGAGCTCATAGTACTTTTGTGATTTATATTTTGTTGGAGCTAAGAGCAATAAAGACAGATCCGATGGAATGGAATAGAACTTGTTTCATGTTGACCTTTAGAGTAGAGGACATGTGTGAAATGGGTTTCAGCGGTATTCCTCTTGCTCAGTGTAAAGCCAAAGTGTGTTGTAAAATGGAAAATGGGTGCATTTGATGGCAGTGTCTGACAACTGTGCATTTGCTGATAGAACTTGTACTATCACCTCTCCTTCTTGTCCAACTGTGAATGAGACAAACCATTCTATTTTCATTTTCAGGCCTTGGGAGAAGCAAAGAGTAGTTGATGGTTCAATCTGTAGTTGATGGACAAGAATCTGCAATATGATCGAAACAATGGGTAAGCCACCAATCTGACGTGAACTACTGAGATGTGCACTGTTCAACTGGCACTTTCATTTGATTCCCTTGTTGAAATATACACTTTTTAGCAAAAGTTCTGAAATTTGAATCATTTTATGTCAGCTTGCCTTACAGTTTCTGTATTTACAGAATGCGATTTGGTTCCCTTGCTCCACTCCCCAGTGAGCTGAATGAGATCCTGTTATAGGGTCCAGGCCTTGACTTATTATCAGTGCCATGCGGCTGCTCTGGTCCAAACACAACACATCCCTCAAATTGTGCAAAATCCCAGACATATAAGCACACATTTTTACACAATACACTGTTGAGGCTTATTATTCATACTTGGGCAAGAAAAATCATACAACGGAGGAGTTGCCCACATGGTACGAGCAGCTAACAGAAATATCTTGTCCACCAAGGCTGCATCATTGTTAGTTTGTTTTAAAGCGTATGTTCAAATAACCTCACACTGGCCTGCCTCTAAGTGCAAAAACTGCTTTGGACATTGTGTACGCCCTATTAGGTGTTAGTCACAGTTGGTGAGCCTTGGAAATTGCTTTGCCCTCATCCAAATGATGTTGGGCTGACCCATCCTCACTAACAAGCTGCTCTGTGAAGAGCACAAGAGCAGGCTTGAGTTGCTTGATTGTGGAGCTTATGCAGGGTCCAGCAAGCAAACTCTGGAGCCCCCCTCCTCTTTTTATCCTGCTCCTCAAGCCCATTCCAGGCCCCTTGTGTATCTCTCCATTGACCCAAAGGCAGAATGGAAACATTTTTATTCTGAGAGCAAACAGTGCATTGAAAATGGAGTTTTCTTTGATTCCCACCCCCCCCTATACTTTTCTGCTGCAAAATGTGAAGCTACATGATTCTGATATTGTAAGCTCTGCTGAGCAGCATTCAACCTTATCTAAGCCTGTGATTGGTGATGTGCTGTTTTCTCTCTCCCTCTCTTCTTTCTGCCTCTCCCTCTCTCTGTGGGCCTCGTTCAAATCTACGCTGTCAGAGATCAGCACCATTCCACAGCAGCGGCGTATGCGGCATACGCGAGAATGATACTGAGAGAACACATTTTCTCTAATAATTTGTGTGTTTAGCCATTAAATGGACTATATTAGATTAATGGTATATATAAACAAATAAGGGCATGTCAAAATTCCTTTCTCTGTCTCACCGCTTCTGCCCACGCACTGATATCCTTCTGCCCTCATTCCTCCATCTCTTAACTCTCTTAACGTCTCCATCCACTCTGGCTGGCCTGCACTGTCACTGAAATATGCGACGGCTTGCAGATACGCAGCGTGCCTTGCAGGCGGTGGAGCGTCTCCAGGCCAGACTGAAGGAGCGGGGGGAGGTGCCCACAGAGGAGAAGCTGAGCCTACTCAAGTTGGTGCTGCAGAGTCCCCTCTTCCATCAGATCCTTGCTCTGCAGAAGTCTGTCCAGCACCTCAAAGACCAGGTAGTCTCACCTCATGGCCCATGGATTTACAGGCAGGGTGTCCCTCAGTTAGAGTAAGGGGTTTTTGAGGCTGAAATGAAGACAGGAATAACATTTTTAAAAGTTATGGCAAATAGAAAGATTTTGTTTAATGGCAGGTTAGGCACTCATTGATAGAAATAACAGAAGAAAAGAACACCTTTCCAATACTTCATATTTCACTGAGATTTGAGATTTAGCATGTCTTCTTCCCCAACAAATGAATAGATAGGGTTAGTTTGCAAATGAATGCTTGAGTTTCAGACCCATAGTCATTCTCAGCAGTAAATATTCTATACTGTTAGGAGTGATCTTCTGAATTATCCAAGAACAGCATGCTTTTGACACGGTCGGATTTATTGTTATTAATAGTATGGATTAATAACTGCCTGAGTTATTGAACAAACGCCTACAATTCTTAATCTTCCATATTCAAATGTGATTCATGAAGTGGTAGTACATATAATCCCCAATGAGAAATTACACATTTCTCTTGTTCTTATCTAGCTTGCTTTCAAGCATGCCTCAAATCAGTGCAACGTTAGAGATTAGAGACTCAGACCAATTCTACTCTCATGTGGCAATGGTACAGCTGACAGCGATGGGAAACACTGAAAGTTCACTAATACAGAGCTAATAGTCAAAACACAGGGGTGGAATAATTCATAGGGTAAACTCAGGAGAGTTCTATTGTAATCCATTGCCAGTGTTTGCATAATAACCAGACCGTCACTCCACCACCTAAAAGTAAAGTTCAGATTCATGCCTCATCTGTGTCATGGTAAGGTCCTCTATTTTCTGGTCAAGTGTTACTACCTAGAATGGCTGGGTTGCCTTTTACCAACCTCCGCCATTGGCTCTCTTTTATGATATTGCTTCTAAGACGCTGCTCTTCAAATCATGTTGCCGCTGTGGTCACGTTGCTGTCGGGGGGTTCACACAGGCTTGATATAATACGGTTATGAGTGCAGAGAGAGTAGGCCAAAGCCAGAAATTCTTCTCGGCCTGTTTTGTCCCCCTGAGAAATGGAAAAGTTGAGTGTTAGCAAGAGCTCCCGGGTCATGGTGGATATGTGCAAAGGGGCCGCAGTGAGTGCTTGAGAAATGTGGAAATGTGTGTATAAGTATGCATGCATGTGTGTGTATGTGGGGGTATGTTAGCTATGCAGTGGGAGGCAGGGATGCTGAAGCTTTTGTACCCCTTGTGGAATTCAGATTGTAGAAGCCCTGCTGGCTTTGTGTGTGTTTGTCTGTTTATTTTGTACTTGCACTGTATAACTTATTTCAGATGTTGCCACCTTTCTAATTGTGATGTGACCATCTTGGGGGTGTGTGGATGTGTGTTCAAGTCTGAATATGTGCACGTGGGTCCGTATGTCCCTTTATAAGATATCTAAATTGAAAATATATCTAAATTCCAATCAAATCCTGCACTTATTCAGTTTTTCAAATTTTATATATATATATAAGATATTTCAGCAGCAAATGTCTGAGTGTCAGCTGTGTTTTCATGGTGCTGGCAAATCCAACAGCATTTACTTGGCCACCTCAACCAGAACCAATTTGGTAAGAGGATGCGGTTTGTATTTTTGTTGTGAGACAAGAGCCAGACAAAAACACACTCTCCCCATCTTATGGCTCCGCTTGTTAGGCTTCATGCACCCATGTCGCCATGGCGACTGGGTCGACTCTCCAATGAGAAAAGAAGCCGTTGCCCGCGTGAAGTGGGGCAGAAAAAATTTCTTAAATGTGCAAGAACCAAACTGGAACTTTAATCCTCTTAGCCTGGTCCAGGCTAACAAAGCTCATGCATGCGGGCAGCAACTTAGCACTGCTGCTACGCTAACTTAGCTTAGCCCATGGGGTTTTGTTTCCCAGCCTGCGGTGCCAACACAGCCTTGTCCAATAGGGTTTTGTTCACAGCAGCCGAGCCATGGCCGCATTTAAAAGAAAAGACATAAATTATGGCACGTGGTTTCCCAAGCTCTGATAGTTGTGCAGTCATCTCACTAATGAGAACACACAAGTTAAAAAGGACAACTTAAACTTGACAATGTCAAATCTGAAGTACACTAGTGTCTTTGAAATGATTGCCATGTACTACATCCGCCCTCCTGAATCAAATTTAGATGGTCGTAAGCATTCCGCCTCCTGCTTATTGAAATCGTAAAACCTGCTTTTATACAGTTGTCTCATTCATGTTAAGCATCCGTTACATGAGTAAAGTCATTGTGGCAATTAAAAGCAGAGCTTATCGGAGCATCCAGATGGCCAGCAACGCTTTTTCCACTTCGTCATGATAGAAATATTGTATTTGGAGCGGAGTCATTGTTGGGACGTCAGCTAAGAGCCATTATCTCCTGAAAGATTAGACTTCCATAGATCCAGCTAATCACAGTGGAATAACACACTATTTGGCATCCTGATACTGTTGAGAACTCTGTATAACCTGCGAGTTCTGGTGCCCAAAACCAAACTCACTGGATGTTTATGCTCACAGAAAATATAATGGGAGCCATTATTTTTTTTCTTGCTGGAAATGTAGAATGTGGTGTATTGGGTTCTTTCCAGCAGAAATTACTTTGCCTTGGAATGTGTTGCCAAAGTCCACAGCAGCCATTCCACTATATGGTAAACTGGAAAGCTAACAGACAAACAGTCTGTACAGTCTTTTTTGTTGTTATTGTTGCAGACCCTGCATTATTCTAAGCTTGATTGGTGTCATGCATCTTAAGGCATCTTTTTCAGTGTTCTGCTCTGACAAAGTTAGAATGACACAGAACACCATTCATCTATCGTACAAATCATAAATTGATACCATTGTTCCCGAGTTAGACATTCATGTATTCTTCACCACCTTTAGCAGCTCTCATGTTTCCCAATGATTCTCTAGGGAAATATCCCATCTTCACCTGGAGGGGACCATAGTGATCCAGTCATAGCAGTGAAGTCCAATGGCAGCCATCTTCCCCACTCAGATACCTCCACTGTGCAGCATGTCAATGGAAAGCCAACGTCTGAAGAATTTGAGCACACCATTCAGTCAATGGCACAGGTATGATCAGTGGGCAAGACACTGAATGCCTAACTGTTTTGGACAACAGAGGAAAATGAGCCTCTTGGCTAAACCTGACATACTTATATTCTCAATGTTCATTAATGTGCATTGTCCCTATAAAAAGAGATTATTATTGTTGTTGATATTCAAGAATCCACTGCTACTGTCTGTCCCTCTGTTAAGTCAGCCTCACCACAAGCATGGAATGAACTTATACTCCTTCTGTTGTCTGAAATAGTGCCTGCCAAGTTTGATCATTTTCACCATGCAAATCTCTGTGACTTATCTGTAAACACCTATTGATTACCTCAAGGAGGTTGTGACCAGTGTGGTTGGACCCAAACACAGACACAAGCAATGGCATTAAGTAATGTAAAATAAGTTAATGTAGAAATAAAGGGGGATGAGAATGGCCGGCAGGGCATGGCAGAAAGTAGAGTTGATTGCTGATGGCAAAGCTGAATTGAGCTGAATGGTGGATGGCAAAGCTGAGCTGAACAGGACAGACTGATGGAGAAGTGAGTTTGGCTAGCAGAGGATAAGTGAGCAGGGAGGCAGGGTAACCAGAGAGCAGTGATCCGCTGTGGTTGAAACAATGATTTGGTGATGCGTTGATGGAAAACCTGTGTAGATATATTATTGAGTTGATGTTTAACGGAAGGCTGATGTGCAGGTTGGCCGGATAAGGTGAGTGAGCTGCAAATCAGGAGGGAGCCAGAGAGTGCCTGGGAAGGAATCTACACACACACGCACACACACACAGCCAGGGGTAAACCAGAGACACCAGCAAAAAGGGAAACACAAGGGACACAACTGGAGACTTGGCTGGGACCATGAAAATAGCTCTTGTTAAACTCAAACCATAGAACCAGTGGTATTCAAGAAGATATGAACTGCACATCTCACACTGTGCTTGTCTCTCTCGAGTTACTTCAGATAGACTTCTAAGGGTCGCCTATGGCTTTGAAGCCACAATAAGGGACTAAAGTGCATGTTTTTATGTGCAGGGACGCTACATGACACATGTGGAGCTGCTCAAGCCGGTTTCTGGGGGCCTGGGTTTCAGCGTAGTCGGTCTGAAGAGTGAGAATCGCGGGGAGCTCGGCATCTTCATCCAGGAGATCCAGCCAGGAAGTGTGGCCCACTGGTATTTGCATCTCCAAGTTACTATTGAGAATTCCTTAACAGCTCTTAGTACTAGATGTATTAAGCCCAAAGTCGCTGCTCCACAAGTTTTCAAGGTTTGGGCATAAGCCCCTGGGAACTATAATTTACAGTACACCCCCCTTCTCTTTATCTCCTTATCTGTGACTGAGCAAAATTGGGTCTAAATCTCATTATGTGCATTCGGTCCCAAAAGCCTCATGGGTAATTTGTTGAGGCGATGATACTTAAAGCCGAAGTAGAGATTATGCAGTTTCAAAATCACTGAGGGTCTCAGACTCTGTTCGTAGTCGTTAAATTGTCTCTTTGCCACAAATCAGATTAATAACTGTTTACATCAGCGGAAGATTTATTAAACCTCAAAGGCCCTGACTCCATGTACTTAACACTGTATATCTGAATATTATTATAGAATCCTCACCAGCTCACTTAATTCTCATTCCTCATTCAGTGATGGGAAGCTGAGAGAAGCTGACCAGATCTTGGCCATCAATGGCCAGCCACTGGACCAGACAGTGACCCATCAGCAGGCCATAAGCATCCTGCAGAGGGCTTCAGAGAAGGTACAGATCACTGTAGCCAGAGGACCAATACCTCAGCTGGCCAGCCCCGTGGTGTCCCGCACACCCTCCGCTGCCAGTACACTGTCAGCCAACTCCAGTGCGGTATGAAAAATATGTACACACCAGCATCTAATGAACGGGAGACAGCACATATACATGGCAGATTAGATTATGTGTTTACACATACTCACAAACATGCATATACAGTTGCACATATGCAGACATGTTTATGTTAGCTGGAAGGCTTGGGCTATGTATATAAAATGCCTCTCTAGACACACTAGAAATATGCTAAATGAATAAAAATGACCAAATGTGCATTTTCACGTGCCTATATAAGATGTAATGCACAAATTAAACTTGTACACTATAATACACAGCTCTACTCAATCAATAGTTTGCATGGTCAGGCAACAGGATGCAAGACCTCTCAAGTGAGTCAAGGCAACCAAACAGTACAGCAGGTATACAAGGATTGATCTCTGCTGTATGCTGTCATTGGGTACAAAGTTAATTTTCAATTTAGTCTCACATTGGTAATGTAAAGTAGACCAAATAGAACTCCATATGCTAAGGTTTTAGCTGAATAATTGGGGGTGAATTTTATTAGCTGTATCTTTGTAATACGTATAGGATCACGCGAAGAGACAAATTCCTTAGAAAATATCAGTGTCCTGGGAAAGATTTCTGCTCTATAGTGCTATGGATAGTTTCCAGAAATACATACATCTAATTGCTTCTATACTGTAACTCGAGCTTGCAAGCTTTTGCTTAATGTACATTTTTCATAGAATACACCAGATCTCAGCACAACTCGGCTTATTAAACCATGTCGGATCCCTTGATCTGAAAGAATTATTAAAATGTTTCGTTATTTTGGTTCTTCTCTGCCCTCCCTCTGAATCTAGTGGCAGCATGTTGAAACCATTGAGCTAGTGAATGATGGCACTGGTCTTGGTTTTGGCATTGTGGGAGGGAAAACCACAGGCGTTATTGTGAAAACAATCCTTCCGGGAGGCATCGCGGACCAGGTGACTGGATGAATGTGTCTTCTCTTTTCTTTGAGAGTGGGCTTGGGGGAAATTCAATACAATATCTACAGTAGGGCATGGTTTCTCACACAGTTTGTTCCCTGAACCCTTAAATAGTCATACACATCAGGTTACAGATCTTCCAAACAGAATAAGGAGTTTGTTGCTTTGGAATTTGCAATGATTCCTGCCACCTTTATATATCACTTAGATTGAATTGGTGCACCATTAGAAATAACTGCCACGTAGTGGCACGGATACTGATATCATTAGGAGTATGATTCCCACCCAAGCCACTCACCTTAAAACTGTACACATCTATGATACTTTGTACACAAATGTTCAATCTGCATCATTTCACCTAATCTCTAATACATAACTTCCCTTGTCTCCCTAAGGATGGCCATTTGCACAGTGGAGATCACATCCTGAGGATTGGGGACACAGATCTTTATGGAATGGGTAGTGAACAGGTGGCACAGGTCCTCCGCCAGTGTGGTAATAGAGTTAAACTGGTTGTCACCAGGGGTCCTGTGGATGAAAACCTCACTGGTCCTGCCGTCATCCCTGTGGCCCTACCCACTGTCAACGAACAACAGGTAAATTCAGCTCACTTCAAATTCATCCAGTGAAGCCTTGTGTACTAAAGAATTGGGTCAATTTAAGAATTTGCCCCTCTAAGGAATTTGGATGCATGGGGTGATTTGAGGCAGCTCAGAACTTACTCTTTTCATATATGATCCAGTACTGTGAGTTATTGAGTTATCAAGATTTAATCTTTTGTCCCCCGATATACCTTTGGGCTAGTTTAGGGTCACCATGATAACATCAAAAATATTTGGTATTTATGACTGGAAATCCTACAGTGCGAGGTGAACAGCAATGAAATGTCAAACGCAAACACAGAATGTATGTTGTAGCCTGTTTTTGGTATTGGTTAGTATTTAAAAATTCCTCCAATGTGTAACCCAGCTTATGTTTGCATGGACTTAGAGTCTACGAGAGTACCTCAGGAGAAATCTATCTGCCAAAGAATTACTTAAATATCCAAATATCTGGATTTGGCAGTTAAGGAATTACAGGGAGTTATTGGCATCTTTCTCAGCAAAGTGTAAAAGCTAACACAACATGTAAGAGCAATACAAAGTGACTGTCTTCTCTGGGGCCATCTTGAATTCCATCAATGATGGATGATAAGCAACTATCAAAGAATAAGGATTTTATAGATTTTATATCAAATATATTTTATCAGGAATTCACTAAGCATAGCCATCTTGCATGATAATGGAGGTATTTTGATTGAAGAACTCAGAACTGTCTCTTCATTCTGATGCTATCAGAGCACCTCATAGAGAAACATATTCTCAATACCTAACTGACACAAGATGATTGATTATCATTCATTTGACACACTTTCAGAGATCATGCATAGAGTACCCTTACATCAAGAAGGCGTTGGGCCCTAAAGTTTTGGTCTTTTATCTCAATTTTTATCCCTTTCTTGACAGTTCAGGTCTGGGATGAAGTACTAAGGAAATTGGAATTGCAGGTTACATCACCTGTTCTCAGCCTCAGAGCAGAGACAGCATGACTGTCTAAGTGCTTACAAATGGTGATCTCAGACCTATTATCAACTCTAAGCCTTATTTACACATGAATGCTTTTCAGTGACTCCCTCCATCCATATAATACCCTTGTTGCTCACATTGGTTTGATTTTTTTCCCCCCTCCCCATGGCTAACATTATCAAAATGTATGATAATCATAGTACATAGGCGTGTGAGAAGGGAAGGAATGATTTTTGGCTTTCTATGTGAGAAGCTCAGCTTCAGCTCACTGATATCTTTTCCATCAGGCTTTGCTGCGATTTGGGAAATTACTTAATGTTT